>VKOC01008758.1:0-17411 GCA_009364415.1 Spea multiplicata | reverse complement strand
GGCTTAAATGCCCGGGCCTATTTTTTTTCCCAGTCCGGGCCTGGTTCCAGATGATATGAAAACTGCTGAGGCTAAGACTAAGACTCTGCCTTGTCAAAAAGGAGATAAGGATGCTGTTTATTGTGGAAATGTCAAAGACCCCCACATTCTTTAGAGTGAATGAAACTGCCCCTATAGGCTTAAAACTAGCCCAAGATGCTTGAAACTGTCAGCTTGCACAAATAAGGTCCTACCCTTTTAAAACAAGGCATAAAAGATTCAAGAAAATGTTTAGAGCCTGCTTATAACTGCTATGTAACTTGCATAGAAAGAAATAATGAACAACCATTCATTTACCTGATAAATTTCATGATTTAGGGTTTCCACAAGGACAACATCACCAGATTGGTCAAGCCTGACAACTGGCCTTTCCAATTTAACTCGATCTTGTAGACGTTCCATTATTTTCTCACTTATTTGACCAGACCCTCCAACAAACTTCCTCTCCTGCAATTAAATACAATGTGCCATATTTAATACTTAAATTATTGATTATTTTTATTATACTTATTCTGATGACTGTATGTGTACAGTGATAAACATCCAACTATTAACACAAGTTGTGGTGTAACAGTGTAAACAGCATAAAGGAGAGTCTAGTGCAGTTGGAGAAAGAGGGCAAAGTAAAATCTGTAGAGGCTTGACAGGCCCAGATTCTAATTTAAATATTTTGGGCAATTACCTGAGGCTTTTTGTATATTTAATTAGACTTTATGTGCTTAATTCATGGGTTTTTGATGCATTCCTGTTCTAGATAATTTTTGGGCAGTACTGATAAAGTACATCGAGTGTGTTTTCTGCCAAATCTATTTTGAATGAAGAGATTTGGCAGCAGCTTTGTGGTATGTTGGAATTTATCCAGCTTATTGTGTAAGAATTCCCACCACAGAATAGTTTCCATATGAAGAAGCGAGGAAACGCTAAGTTTCCATTATATAACTCTGCAGTGCCAACATAACCCTGCTTTACAGACATTGATCCATTTCAATTAAAACCTAGAGCGAAATTCTGGCATGATGAAACTTGGCAAATGAAATTATGGTTTAATATTTTTGTCAGCAAAAGGATAATTAAAGATGTTACAACAGAGATTGTTTTCTGTCCAAAGTCTTATGTATGGTAGTAAAAAAACACTTTACAGTACAACATGTTCAAAGTTCAAACCAGTACTTGCTGTTACACAAAATTTCCCTCCGTGCTGCAACCAGAGAGAATATTGCTTTCCAAAAGAGGAATAGGATTTTGGGTTGCTTATTTTTTGCTTGTGAATCCTGCGGTCTGGTCACTATTTAAAGCGACAGCATACTGCTATTGTTTAAATAAAAGTATTAATGCTCATTGGGTCACTCAGAATTCTCTGATTCACGTCTGAATTATTGTAAGAATAATCTGTTCCGTACTTCTTTTAGCTGATTATTATGCACGTATTTTGATTTGGCTAATAAACAACATGCGTGATTAAAAGTGAAAGTGTCATCGCGGTAGCCTCAGACTTGGTAACCCCTGCCTCACACGTGTTAACCCCCGCCCGTCCACGCAGGCCTGTGCAGTCGTGGGTTAAAACATGGTGCAATCAACTTTTATATTGTTTGAGAGAACATTTTTACTTAGAATTAGCAGCCTTTATAGTAAAAATAAAGGAGAACACAAATACATACACTGACATCAAACATTATTATACTTATACTTATGGAAAGTAAGTATATATTTTTTGTATTTTCCTATTTTTAGAATCACAATTTTTTTTCTTTTTTTCTATTTTTGCTGATTGATACATAAAATGAACTCATAGGGGCTTTTTCCTTACTTATTTATTAAGTTAATATTTTTGATACTCAAATTAATTTATCAAACCTATTTATTTGATGTGCATGGCTGCTTCCTTTTTTCTGTTCTATATAGGTTTGTGCAAAGATTGTTGATAATTTTGCTAGACAAATGTCTCATTCTGTTATAGGAAGTGGTGAATGGCAACTAATGCTTTATGAAAAACTGCTGACACATTTTTTTCACTTAAAAGCAGTGTGCATTTATACAAGGTCACTATCCACTGGCCATAAACACTCCTAAACCTATATCTATGTTTTGATTATTCAAAAGACTGAGAGATAAGGGCTGCCAAAAACTGCTTATACAGTGTTTTTTTTGCTTAACGTTTTGAAATGGTTACTCTGCAAAACAGGCAAACTACAAAAGTTTTCTTGTCGCTGATTAAACAATCAACAGCCTTAGTTCCAAGTTCAGGGTTGTAAAACATCACCTTTACAGTAAATAAGCTACCTTTCCTCCATATTACCACCTGGTTCTCTGATATCCATCAGGTCTCATTGACAAATGAATTGTATTACTAAAGACCGGGGTGAATAATACCTAGAGAAGAATATTATTACTTTAACGGTTACCTAATGTGTCTATTCTAATAAAGATTTTGAATATAAGTTAATGACATATACCTGTCCTCCATTCTCTGTTGAGAAAACTCTTCCGGTTCCCCCACAAAGCTTTACATACCAAAGGAACCATAGTGCAGAAACCTGTGAGTTCTGCGAAGTTATACGCAGATTCACAAACAAGTTCTGAAACGTCTGCTGTGAACTGGAAAAAAGTACCATTTTTAATAATAAAACTTTGCATTTACCATGCATTTTCTTTGTGATTTATACAGGCCTGGTTCTTATATAGTGTATGAAAACTTTCGACAAACACTTGATGGCTGATGTAATAACATTATAAAGATAGCCACAAAACAAAGTCTAAGGATGCAAAACAGAGTTCACATTTTACTGTAAATCTAAATATAGCTTTAAAAAATGATTCTATTTAGGATTGATGCACAAAGACCGAATTAAACAAATTAAACGAATTAAAATTTGACAAACTGTGCGTATCCACCAGTACTTATGATAATGATATCTTAACAATAACATTCATAGTTCCATGGGCTTATAGATTCCGGAAATTTTAGTTTTCCCTCTTTTTTGTATTGATGAGGTATTAATCCTACTTCTATTAATATTATACATAGATATTCCAAAGTTTGGTACTTCTTACCTTGTCCAGCACACCTTTTCTATAAACTGCTTCATTGACATCTTGTCCCAATCTGCAGCACGAGGGGCTTTCCACGGAGCCTCTGCAGGAATCTAAAAATTGCCACTCTATAAGATTAGCTATATAATATGTATATAGTACCATACCATATATATATATATAAAGGACCAAGTGTTTCCTTTCTCACACGTATTACCATCTGATCTTAGCAAAAATGCAGGGAAGCAATTTAATCTGAGAATGGAATTTTGCCACTGGTTCGGTATGCTTATGGCAAGGAAATAGGGAAATAAGCACACATCACTCAGCTCTGCCTTCTATTAAAACTAAATGTGAACAACAAAGTATGGTATATGCTTAAATTAGATATAAAGAAAAGGTTATATTAGCATATTGCAGATAACCACTACTATAATTATCATTATTACATTGCTAAAGCATTTCTAAAAGAGATTCATGTATTACCTCACTACCCCATTGATCCATTGTTCTCATAAAATTGTTATAATCCAGAAGAACCAAAGGATTATATGCAGGTGGAAAGGCGCCTCGAAATTTGTAAGATTTACCCTAGAAAACATCAAGTTATGGAAATCACAACCATTGTTATGAAAACATCTGTCTGTTCAAACATAACAGGGTAACCTTGCCTCATGCAGTTAAAGGGACAGTTAAAGAAGAATGCGTATTAATGTACTTTCTTCCCTTCGTGACTGGACTGGTGTTTTTCCTTTGTGACTGAACAAGAAAGGCAATAAGTACAAGTAGTATATTGCTTTTTAAAAAACATTTTTTCAAATATGTTCATCCTGTGCCCATGTCCTGGGACATAGTTGAAGCCAATTATATTCAAATATATTTGAAAACTAAGCACCACAGGTTACTTCAAATGATGCTATTTTAACACTTTCCATGCACCAATTCTACCTCCTTTGTCAAAATGTGTGGTAGTAGTTTAACTACACATAACAATACTTTCAATATGGTGGTGCCCTGCCACTCGAAAGAGCTTTTAGGAAGTGATCAACGAGGCATTTCAGCAACACCAGCAAACAGATCAGGAGGAGGAGAGGGAGAAATATTGTTTCTCCTCCTTCCAAAAAATAGAGAAACAAAATTAAGGAAAAAATAAATATAAATGAAAAAATAAATAAAATGTATTGGAAGCCCAGTGATGTTACCCTGATATCACTGGGCACAGTGCAAAAAACAAAAAATTGTAAATAAGTAAATGTTTTTATTTTCCTATAAAATTACCCCTTAGCCCTTCCACTATAAATACAAAACTATTTTTAAAAATCACTACACCCAAGACACTTAAGTCAATAGCCCTCTGGAACATAAAAATGTATTTATGTATGGTATGACTTAAACCAGGAGATTTTGCGGAACATAAATTGGGTCATTGTTCAGCTGTGGCACTCACAGTATAGAAGAAAATGTAAGTAAGAATGTATGCAAAAATTTGATTTTTTCTCTTTTATTATAGGTTTCTATCATCACTAATATTATTATGTTTTATGTATTCCTATGATTTTAAAATAATGCCCTACTTCTCAGAATAATGTATAATTTGTGGGATTCATCAAATATGGAAAAGGGGAATCATGGTTTAACAAACACATAGTAAAAATGATAAACAATATTTTGGTCATTTAGTTATGAAAACATCCGGGCCTGCAGGGAGTGTAATTTAAAAAATAAATAAATAACAGGAAGCTGTTTTTATACAAGCTTCAGCTGTTTTATAGGTAGTGGTTACAATATCAGCTGAAAATAGGAGACTATGCCTCCTAGAATGACTGCGATCACAAGCCAGCCTGTCATACTTATTTAACTTTCATCACTTTGCATATAAATGTTCTTTTTTAGAAATACAAAAGCACGTGGCAAATAAATGTTTGGCTCTTCTTTTACGCAATAACAACTTCTAGTACAGAGTATACATATGATAACATTTAGTCTCTGCTGAGACTGAAACATTGTTAAGTAATAAACCACTGATTATTTGAAGAAATAATGAATGCTTAGTTATTTGGAGATATATAATACACATGAATTGCATTAGAACAGGGTGGCTCACCTTAACATGTTCGATGAGAAGTCCATTGACATTCACTTTGTACGTCTGTACTCCCAACTCCTTTGCCATCCGCAAGATGCGATTTTGGGTTGGCCCCACATATGACCCACCAACATCGACATACTTCACTTGTTTGTTCTTTTTAGGATGGGACAAACATAAAGAATGATTGATTTGAAAGGTACAAACACCCTACCATAGGTTTGATTAAAATATATCCCTTTCTGTTATTATTTAATAATGATTATTTTATATAATAAACCCATATAGCCATAAATAACCCCCTCACATCCATCACATCGCTGAATGTCATCCATGTAATTTTTTCTATTTACATAATTTCCATGGGGCCCAGAGGTTGATGGGGTAAACTTATTTTGGGGTTATTTATACTGAATGTGTTGTTGTACATATAAATATACACTATTAGAAGAGGGTAACATAAAAGATTACTGAAACCTTTTTTACTTTACTTACATGTATTGTGTGGGTTCTTCCACCAACTCTGTCACGAGCTTCTAGCACCACAACACTAAGTCCTGACTCGGCAAGCAGTTTAGCAGCTGAAAGGCCTAAAACACAATATTAATTGATAGACTTACTATCCACACTAAAACATGCGTATGTGTGCTTCCCATGAAGATTCTATCCATCAAAATATAAGATTAATTATTAAATTAATATTTAACATACCGTATTAGTAAGCAATTCGCTCTAGAGCTATTTGAAACAGATATGGAGGGGCTTCTTACAGACTTTTATTACCACTCGGCCAAGTTAGGACTATACCTAGCAGGAGCACAGAATTTTTATGACACTTGGAAAACTCCAACGTTAATTACCTACAATTACACTACCTCTAATGGAAACAGCTGAATCCATCGATCCAGTCTATACACAAACCAAACCCATGTTGTTGATTAGAAATCCAACGTATGTGTATGTTATATGGGAAGCCATCGTAAAGCGACAGTTTAATGTCACTGACAGCCCCACTACGGGAGAATGTACTTTGTGAGTACTTTATTAAGCAATACCTGAAGTAGAAACTGCAGCCTTGCAGTGATACTGGCTTCTGTGTACAGATGAGTGTTCACTCATTAGACTCCCCTGCCGTTGCAAGCAATGTAAAGACGTGCAGGTACATCCTACCTTTTTTATGGATGTACCTGTACATCTACAGGGGTGTTAAGGAGTTAATAAAAGATCTGGCAGTTTCATAATAAATAACCATATGTAAAGCACATATTTTTAAGTTTTCCTATATCTATAGGTCTTCTTTCACTATTTGAAAAATACTAGGCTTTACAATATGTTTATTACTTTTTGCTGTCTTGGGGCCATTGTAAAGGTAATAGAATTATTCTGTTATAAACTCATGGTTAATTAACACACTCCAATTATTTTGGAGTCCAATTCCTTTTGAAAATATCCACGTGAAACATGTCTGTGCCTGTCTCTGCTCCATGGTCCGATGATCATTGCCACTGATTGGCTGTTTAAAGCAGCCAATCAGTGCCAGGAAAGAACTCCTATTGAAATCCACGGAAGCGCTTTCCATGCATGCACACAGGGGTCTTAATGGATCCATCAGTGGAGCTGACTAGAGGTAAATATATCATGAGCATGGAGATGTGTTTAGCCTTAACACGTCTTCTGTACGGAAAAAGTTAGGGGGATGGAAAAATGGCAAATGCATATGGGGAATTCTGTGGAATGCCTCATATATTTCCAAGAGGCACGGCCGGCCCTACAATGGAGCTGAGTGGGGCAATTGCTCCAGGCGGCACTTTTGAAGGGGCGGCACTTTGCCGCCCCAAGCGCTTTTTTTTTTTTTAAAAAGGAGAGAGGGGCGCCAAGTGTTTTTGGCTTACCCGGTCGGCGCCCCTCTCTCTCTCGTCTGCAGTGAGTCTCCCTGTTCGGTCTCGGTGCCGGCTTGTAATGCTGAGGGCCGGAAGTGACGTCAATTTCCGGCGCTCAGCATTACAAGCCGGCACCGTGGCAGAGCAGGGAGACTCGCCGCTGGACTGTTTAACGGTAAGTACAAAGTGGGGGTTAAGGTAGATAATAGGGAAGGTAGATAATGGCGTCGCGAAGTTTAAAATGCCGCCCCCCCGGCGTCGGCGGGTCCAGTCTCATTGTAGAGGGCAATTTGGGCCACATACTTCCCAACCGAATCTGCGTCCAAGTGCAACGTTCACATCCTGCATAGAGCATCTTCCCAGGCTGCTTGCTGGAACTTTACCAAATCTACACAACAGCCGTTTTGGCTCACATGACTCACATGATACATTAGTATTTATTATCTAAACAATCTCAACGCAATTCTGATTACATTATAAATAACACAAATATTGCAAACAAAGTGGTAATCTATACACTCATTGAAGGGAATCAATTAGTCAGTTAGTCCCCCATACTGCAGGGCAGCACTTTATCTGGGCTGGTCTGCAATATGTAAAAATTATATGTGTCCTGGAAAACATGGCTGATGTGGTCACCCTAATTTAAAGGCACCACACAGCTGTTATATGCATTAAAGAGCTGGATGACGGGAAGATTGTCCTGAAGACTACCAAAGTAACCACAAGTACGGCTCAGTATTTTAGTTTTTTTCATGGTTTGCGTTGTAAAACAAATCAAATGGTCTCTTAGCAGGCAAATGACTACAAAAAAACACTACTCGGAGAATACAGCACTGTCCTGGAAAGACTGAACAAAATGATTTCAAAAAAAGAATAGGTGGAAGCATTCTCTAGGGAGTCCATTCACTAAAGGGAATGTTGACATGACGGCTTGCCGGGGAGTTGTATTTTAGCTCCACGACTTCACCATACATAATAAAGGTCTAACCCCAGTTAGCCAGTGCTGCAGGAAGAGCTTGACTGGCCCTGCATAATGCATTGTTAAATCAAGGAAAATTCTCCAAAGTGTCCTCGCTCATGAATTGTGCACTAGATACAGGACTAGCTTAGCATTTGTTGCTGGAGAAACTTGCCAATGTTGGCCCTTTATAATGTGTAGTGAGGTCAAGGAGTTAAAAGACATCTGTCTTGCAAACCACTCTCCATTTAGTGAATAAACCCCTAGGGGCCGAGAGACAAGATATTTGCTATACATAATAATTCGAGAAGGATGCTTGTCAAACTAAATGAATGTTAAGTAAATGTAGTATTATTTCTGTCAAAATCTAGATTTCACAGAATATTCACAAAACAGTCCAGAAATAAAATGAAAATCACTGAAATATAAGGTCACATATTTCGTGCTCAGAGGCAGTGGGTTTGTGTATAGTTATGCCTATTTCATGCCAAACCACGTACTACACAGTTCCAGCCCCTTCTTATAACCCGAACCTCCTGGAACTGACTTTACCGTGTCCAGACCTGGCACCGCTCACTGGCGGTTTCCATCAAAGAAGGAGGAAGAGTGCCCTAAGAAGGAGATTTGGGTTGCCAGGTGTCCAGCACTCCAGAACTCATCAAAAATGGTAAACTGAGGTTGTAAGCTCGTAAGAGCAAGGCGGTCTTCTGCTTCAGCACCAGTGCATCTTAATATGTTGTTTTTTGTATGCTGTCAATTTTAATGTTATTGTTAATTTTTCCTGAAACATATTGTTACAGAATCTGCAGCGCTACATAAATAAATGTGATGTAAAAATAATGGCTCCACCACTGTTCTAAGCGCAGTATTAGTCCTGTGTAATTGTCACGTAACTTTATATTCAGTGCTGAGCGATACTGCTTTGTCTCTCTCTGGCAGAGCCTGGACACGGATATAGATCTGTTTGTTTAACAAAGACATAAGGCAATGACAGATGGTGGAACTTACAGTACGATCAGTTACAAAGTCCTACTTTCCACAGGTACAGTAAGAAGATACCATCCTAAGCTGGGCAAGTGTTAAAGGGACACTCCATCCATCATAAGCACTTTGTGGGCCCTTTACATTTCTGTGGTGTTGCTTTTGGAAATCCATTGGGGGGGCATTGCAGAACTTGCTCTATATTAATTTCCCCTTTCCCTGGGGGCAGCTATTTTCCATACAGGAGATATGTTAAGTCAAACACATCTCTCTTCACGTGATATATTTACCGTCAGCCCAGTAGTGGGTTGCCAAACACTGCTTGAAAAAGGCCATGATCATTAGTGAATAAATCAAAGTCTTTATGTAAAATGTAAAGAGACAGGTGTATAGATGTGTCTAAATAGATCAAATCTGTTATGCAAGATCAATGTCTTGTTAGTCTGCAAAGAGTAATCTTCAAAGCGTGAGGCCTTGTAGAACTGCATATTTCATGTTTTTGGGAGATTTATGATCTTTCATTGATTTCAATGGAAGAACATTCCTCACGGCTAATTTAAGTATCCAGTCAGTTTCCCCTTATAATCTTATGCACCCAATTCGTGACCAACATTTCTCTCTTGGATGGACAATGGGGCGGGGCCTAAAGGGGTCAGAGACACACTCTGCATCATCCTGCAGCACTGAGCTATAGGCTACCCAGTACAGATACTGGGTAGTTTGGAGCTCATTTGCAAGCATTAAAACTGTGGGTGCCTTAGACTGTGCATAGGCAGTATTTTTAGGCCAGGATGAGCCCCAAAAAACATGACTGGAAATTCAGGACTGTTGGCAGGTATGCATCTATAGTAACCTAATTTTTGATCTGTCAACTCCCCTTAATAAAAAATACCAGCAATCAAGAGAGATTTCTATTTTCAAACATTTGAATGGCGAGTCTTTCATTTCTTTAAGATCCCCGTCAACTCACTCTTCAAAACAAAGAAAGGGGAAAGGTCTTCACAGCTTTTAGTGTAACTAAAATGCATGCACTAAAATGATATTTAACGCGTGAATTTTGTTTTCGAGGCAGTGTAATTGTTTCACAGATACTTCATTTAAATGCAAAAAGGTAGCTAAACTATATCCCTGTTTTGCTGAGAAACGCCACTTGTTTAATTCCCTGTATAGCTCCAAGCTGCACTGCTGGGTGTAGTGTGCACGTGCGCGCCATTGTGTGTACACATGCACGGGCACTGAAGTAGGCATTCATGCTCTTTCAATATATTTCCGACTTACAGTCCCTCCCTGCAGTCACTGCCGATTGGCCCCGCCCCTTCTTTCTCCCAGCCCCGCCTATTTCCTATAGCGTCCACATGGCCCAGCAATTCATCTAACTGTGAGTATAAAATTAATATTTGGGTTGCTCGAAAGTTAGGGGAGGTGGGGGTTAATTTAGGGGCCGTTATGGTTGATGGGGTCGTTAGGGTTAATTTAATGCTGAGGACTGAGTATTAATTTAATTAATTAAATAAAGTTAACTTAAGGTGCAGATGATTAATCCTCTATTTATTTATAAAAGTATGGTGTTAATGTGAGTCTGTGAATCTATGAGGGCACTATGGGATATCTGGGGGTATAAGGCATATCTAGGGAGGACGGAGACGCATATCTGGGGGTATAAGGCATATCAGGGGGCACAGTGGCATATCAGGAGGTATAAGGCATATAGAGTATATAAGGCATATGTGGGGAGGACAGAGTGAAATATCAGGGGGCACAGTGGCATATCAGGGGGTATAAAGCATATAGGGTATATAAGGCATATGTGGGGAAGATGGAGTGGCATATCAGGGTATATAAGGCATATGTGGGGAGGGCGGAGTGGTATATCTGGGGGTATGTGGCATATCTGGGGGTATGTGACATCTGGGAGGCAGTGTGGCAAGCCTGGGCTCAGATGTGCATAAGTGGGGGGGGGCAAGTTGGGAAATAAAAACAAGAAATGCCTTTTTTAAGTGTTTTATTTATTCTGCTGTTTGTTTTTAACATCCTGTTTGTTTATTACATTATTTTAAATAAATTAAAAATTTACATTTATTTTTTATCCGATTAATCAAAAAAATTATCGGCCAACTAATCGATTATGAAAATAATCGTTAATTGCAGCCCTACCTAGATTACATAGATTTATTTAGTGTATAGAAGTGAAAAACGTATTTAGGATATGTGTTAAATTTGTTGCTGAATGGTTACTTTGTGAAAAGGTGGAGCGAGAGAAAACAGAGCAGGAAAACGATAATGTTGACTTCTGCCACAGAGCTGCACTCTAGACCTTGTGTGAAAGGTAAGGGAGGGAGAGATTTGAGAGATATACTGAACATGGGAGCGGGGAAGAGAGAAAGATAGGAGGAGAGATTAGAGGAGAAGGTGAGAGAAAAAAAGGGAGGGTGAGGAAGAAGAAAGGAGAGGGTTAGAAAGGGAAACAGAAGGTGACAGAGTGAGTGTATGTGCAGTATGTATAAGTGTATGTAGAGTGAGTGTGCCCATGCGAATGGTGTTTGTGCGTGTTAGCACGAGTGTGAGTGTGTGTGTCAGGGGTCAGCTCCTAGGATAATTGCCCCTGGGAGATAGGAGAGAGAGTGTATGACTCTCTTCTTTCAATACACTTGCAATAAACATATTTACTTATGCCTCAAGCATTTAAAGGTAATGCTCCATACACTCTGAACTTGATACTCTTTATAAATAAACATATCATTGTTAGTCACTTCTCTAATCATGTAAATGTGTGCCTCATACTGATTTTTTCTGGGCCCCCTTTTCATGTGACACAAAAGCAGGCACTTCTAGGTTGTTGCCAAAGAAACCTAAAACAACTTCCAATCTTTGTGATTAAACCTTCAAAGGAGAGATTAGAATGATCGATCTGCTAGTTTTTATTATATTAACCCCTTTGCAACCAATGGGCAGAAAAAAGGGCCCAATGTTTAATTTGCCGTTCTAAGTCTAAGGCAATACATTGTCTAAGGTAAAGACAAATATGTTCAGGGCGCCTGATGGGGTAAACCTCAAGTTATTATAAGAGCTTGGCTGTGTACTAGCAAAACCGTTAACGAATTTATTTAACCAATCATTGGTAACGGGAGTCGTCCCAGGGGATTGGAAATTAGCGAATGTTGTGCCCATTCACAAAAAAGACAGTAGGGAGTAGTCGGGCAACTGAAGGCCAGTAAGTCTTCAATGTTGTTGAATGGATTGGGCAGTGGCTGAGTGACAGACAACAGAGGGTTGTAGTCAATGGTGTATATTAACCTCTTCAAGACCGGGACGTACCTGGTACTTCCGGGTCAAAGGTCACCGGCAGTACCAGGTACGTCATCGATGATACGCGACCCAGCTTCGCTTTGAACGCTGGGATCGCGAGGGGCGGCTGCTACTGACCGCTGGGTGTCCCCAGCGATCCGTAGCAGCCACTCCCCCTCAATTCTGTGCACGTGATCGCTTTGCAGCGAATCCGGAAGGGGTTAAGATCGAGATCTTGTTACCAGTGGGATACTTCAGGGATGTGTACTTGGACCGATTCTCTTTAATATGTTTATTAGTGATATTGCAGAAGGCTTTGATGGTAAGGATGGTAAGGGCTGTCTTTTTGCTGACGACACAAACATTTGCAACAGGGTTGATGTTTCTGGAGGGATAAGTAAAATGACAAATGGCTTTAACTGGAAAAATGGTCAGAGCTGTGGCAATTGGCATTTATTGTGGATAGAAACCCAAGGGCAGAGTATAGAATATTTGGTACTGTCCTAACCTCAACGTGTGAGGAAAGGGATTTAGGGGTAATTATTTCTGAGGATTTAAAGGTAGGCAGACAATGCAGTAGACCAGCAGGTAATGCTAGCAGAATGCTTGGTTGTATAGTGAGAGGTATTAGCAGTAGAAAGAGGGAAGAGCTCATGCCGCTGTACAGATCACTGGTGAGACCTCACTTGGAGTATTGTGTACAGTACTGGAGACCGGATCTCCAGAAGGATATAGATATGTTGGCGAAAGTTCAGAGAAGAGCTACTAAAATGGTTTAGGGATTGCAGGATAAAACATGCCAGGAAAGGTTAAATAATATTTACATGTATAGCTTGGAAGAAAGATGAGACACGGGACACGAAAAACATTTAATTACTTAACGCGAATAAACATGAGAAAGGAAGATAGTTTATTTAAAAGGAGAATTACTACCACAACAAGAGGACATAGTCTTAAGCTAGTGGGGCAAATGTTTAAAAATAACATAAGGAAATATTACTTTACTGAAAAGGTAGTAGATGCACGGAATAGCCTTCCAACAGAAGTGGTAGATGTTACTACAGTGAAGGCGCTTAAGCAAGCATGGGATAGGCATAAGGCTAAGCTAGATATATGCTAAGGCCAGGGACTAAGGAAAGTATTCAGAGGTTGGGCAGACTGGATGGGCCGAATGGTTCTTATCTGCCAACACTTTCCATGTTTCTATATATATAGATATGGGAACATAAGCACGTGCCCGTCCGTGGTATGGCCGGTGACCTCTGATCACCACGGAATTGTAAAGCAGACAATTTGTTTTAGCATGATAGTGAACAGTATATCAGATACAGAAGGTACACCACAAGGTACACAATAAACACAGGCAGATACTGCACAAGGTTTTAACCATTACTGGTAGACAGTACTTCCCAACCTCTTAGGTTGTTAATGGAGTCAGGCATTCAAATACACATATACCCTTCTACTGTAACCGTGTTATTACTACCAGTTGCGGCTACATCTTTTTATTTGTCACAGGGAGGTGTCATGTCTCTATTTAGCATCCTTATGTTCCCCATAGCCAGGAATCATTACATTTTTGTCCTTTAAATTGATTTCCTTCTTGCCAAGATGAATTAATATATAGGGTTAACACCTATAGAAAGGAATGCATCTAGATTTCATTATTTTTAAATTCATATCGACCAGCCGGAAAAAAATGGGTGGCAAGAATAATCTCACAGCAGTGTACAATGGAGAAATAAAAGAACATATTGAATGATTGATTACGCTTTAGGAAAGGACAATCTACGCACCTTCACAGATGAAAATGAGAGCCCATTAAGCTAACCTGCCCCTACTACAGATAATGTGACTAGAATACGCTTAGGAACCAAGCAGCAGGGCACCTATTCAGAGAAGAGGTACATTCTTGCATTACATTTTATTTATGCTAAAGGATAGACAATAGTGACATAAAGTGAGGCATATTCACAAATAGCAAGAAAACACAAGAAAAGAGGGTGAATGAAAATAATGAAGGAGAGCTTGGGTGACAGTATCCGTGACATCATGTAAGGCAGGTGTGAAGAACAGCTATGGAGACGTTCAGGTAGGAGAAACAAGGACCACATCCTACCCTTTCACACAAACCACTCATCCCAAGAGAACTGGCAAAGGCTGATGAAATCCAGATACCTCCTGGAGAAAATCGGGATTTAACTGAACTCCTCGGAGCTTCTCATGCACCGAAACACCAACACCAACAATAAAAGCCATATCTGGTCTAACCCTGGCAGGACGATCGATCCCACCTGAGATGCCTCCTCCGATGACAATGACATCATAGGTGATGCTCATGGCTGCTTTCGTCAAGTCTCCTGATCGTCTGTTTTCAGGCAGATTTTCAGAGCTGCTTCTCCTCTCTAAAGGGAGCGCTTGACAAGCACAGCCTCAAGTATGTTTCCTGTAAAAGCCCTATTACTGGCAGGCCATTGGCTGGAGCAGCCGTACAACGCACGTGATTGGCTGGATTCCGATATGGGCGTTAACCTTAGACTTGTACTTGGAAGTTGTCCGAAATCAACATGCGTGTCCTGGTTGTGTTACCGTAATTCATCAACTGCTGCTTACAAAGTCACTTGATCTGAAAGAGCTCTTGCGTAACATTTTGCCTCTAACTTTAAAATACTTTTCAGATGATATTAAGTACAGAACAGGAAAAAAAGTTTACTTTAAATAAAGAGAAACGTTACAAGAAGGCTCATTCTCTAAAAATAGAATATTGGAGGAATTTATTTTAAGGACATTTAAGGAAATTTTACTTTACTGAGATAGTGGTAGATAAGTGGAACAGCTTCCCAGCAGAAGTGGTGCAGGCAAAGACAGTGAGGGAAGTGATCCTAGATCAAAGCTTGAATAAGAATTTTGTATAAGGGGAAATGGGCAGACTAGATGGTCCAAATGATCCTTACCTGCCGTCGGATACCATGTTTCTACTTTTCTATCAATTAAGTGCATGACACTGGAAGTATTACATAGAATACACTTTTATTTTATAAAATCCATTTTTTGTGTGCTTTTATTCTTACTGTATAGGTTCAAACCATGTATTCTATTATTCTACTATATATAGTGATATAATTCCTAATCCTTGTAACAAAACTCCCCTTTCTCATTATCTATCCCCTCTCCCCTTTATCACTATCTACCACCTTTGCCCCTTCTCACTGCCTTCCCCCATCTCCCATTTTTTCACTATCTACCACCTCTGCCCCTTCTCACTGCCTTCCCCTTCTGCCCTGGCCCCTTCTCACTGCTCCTCCCTCCTCTGCCCCTTCTCACATGCCTTCCGCTCCCCCTTCTCACCACTAAATCTACCCGCCCTCTCCCTACTTCTCATTATCCTTACTTACCTTGTTGAGTCCTGCGGTGGGAGTGGGAGGCGTCTGTCTTCCCCCTCTGCCGCGGTGCGCGCTTCACAGCTGAGCGCCGGAATATGGCATCATGTGCTTCTTCTTGAGCCGCTTCTGGGGGTCCTGGGGGTGCATTGAACCCCCCCTGAGATAGATGATGGCATGCTGTGTCCCAACACTGGACTTACCTTTTCATCTTCCTAATTTCCTGGGGGAGCCAGCGTTAGTTTGTACATGTGTTTCTGGTTATGTAAGTGTATGTCTGGGCACGTTAGTGCGAGTGCCCGGGTATGTTAGTGTGTGAGTATTTTAGTATGTGAACATGTATCTTCGGGTATGCTATGAACATGTGTCTTTGGGGATGTAAGAGTGTGTGTCTGGGCACGTTAGTGTGTGTGTTTGGGTATGTTGGTGTGGGGAGGAGTATTTTAGTGTGTGTGGGTATGTTAGTGTGGGTGAATATGTTAGTGTTGTTTTCTTTAAACTTGTTTTCTTGGACCCAATAACTTATTTTAATATTGCTGCCTCCTACGAGGCATGTAGCATTTGTAGCATTCCATGTAGCATTTCATGCACACACTATCTGGACAGAAAGTGCTTGCAGCATGTGTGTTAAATGACAAGCTAAAGGTCACATTAACAAATATACGTGGTTCATTAGGGAATAACAGCCATTAACTTGTAACAGTAGTGGCAGCTGAGAATCTTAATTTAGTGGTTGTTACTGCGACAATGAGAAATATTACTTGGACATAGCAATAGCGGGTACCTCTTATATAGAAAAGGCAGAAACGGCAAGAAAGGAGGAAATGTGGCCCTATATGTGAAAAATAACATAAAATTTCACCAAGTTCACAAGTTGGTGAGGAGAACATAAAGTCTGTTTGGGTTACATTATAATTTGGTAAAAGTACTGTAACTCGTATAGGTGTGATTTATAGACCCCCAGGACAAGTAGAAGAACTAGATAATCTACTAATTGAGGAAATAGCTAAAATGAAGTTATAATCATGGGTGACTTTAATCTTCCTGAAGTGAACTGAAAAAACAAAGTAGCTGGATGTGCCCAGAATGGAGATATTCTAAACTCCCTACTGGCATCTTTAAAACAAGTAGTTGAAGAACCTCAGTTAGGAAAAAAAGACTGAGTCATTTGATACATGTGAGTTTATCGAGGGGGGGGTTCTACTTTAGTTGTCTAAGGTAAAGACAAATAAGTCAATGGGGCCTGATGAGATACACCCCAAGTTATTAAAAGATTAAAAGAGCTTAGTGATATATTAGCAAAACCGTTACTGAATTTATTTAACCCCTTAAGGCTTATTTTTTATTTTTGTACACTTTGGGATCGAGGCTGTTTTACCACTTTTGCAGTGCTTGTGTTCAGCTGTAATTTTCTCCTCACCCAAGTTATATGTTGTTTTTTTTCAGGACAAGATGGGCTTTCTTCAGATAGCATTAATTTGATCATATCATCCTATTTACTATAAAAAAAATAATAAAACATGGTAAAAATTTGAAAAAAACACCTTTTATGACTTTTTTTTGAAAAACATTTTACTCACCTACAAAAGCAAGTAAAAAATACCACATCTGAAACAAAGTTCTTTATGAAATTACCAAATTTAAACTTACACAAAATAATTAAGATATGAAAATGTATGAAATGGTGTGCTTACGCACGCTATATGCAGATTTAAGAAAGTGATCCCTGTTTTACCCTCATCTCAGTACGCTAAGCAAGAAAAATGAGA
>VKOC01008756.1:0-13396 GCA_009364415.1 Spea multiplicata | reverse complement strand
GAGGCCTCTGTCTCGCTGTGCACAGCTTCACTGCTGAGCGCCGGCATATGACGTCATATGCCGGTGCTCAGCGTGAAGTGCCGGCACCCGAGACAGACGCCTCACGCTCCCAACACTGCATTCTGGGCAGTGCTGAGGCAGGCGGCGGTAGCAGCGGGGAGCAGAGGAGTCCTGGAGTTCTGTCAGTCAGGAGGGCCCAAGAGGTGTCTAGCGGTCGTTTTCAGCAACCACTCGGCACCCCCTGGGCCCCCCTGACTGGCAGAAACCCAGGGCCGGGTCGCAGTCGCGACCCCTGCGACCCCGGTAGTTCTGCCACTGTATGACATCATATGCTGGCACTCCACAGTAAGGACGGCTGCCATGGAGGGGGCAGTAAATACACTTCTGATAACACTAGGTTACCAACCAGACGCTAAAAATCAGCCCCGACCAATATCAATAAAAACTGCATACCATTATGTAAAAGCATGGTAAAGAAAATTAGGTTATGGTTAAAAATATATTGCATATCAAATATTTTTCTTTTTGTTATTTTTGTAACCGCGCTGTTTTAATTAGTTGGAGATATAATCCCAGATGATCTAAACTCATATGAGAAATAATTTCAGGTCATTAAATACAGTTCAATCTTGCTCTTTCAGAAGAAACAAGCAAGAGGCAAGCTGAAAGGTAAGGTTCACATATGTCATTTGCTGCCTAGAATGATGCAATCATGAAGTATGCAATCTCTGAAATGGACCTGTAAAAAACACATATATATTTATATACATACACACACGCATATACATACAGTCCTGTAAAAAAGTATTTGCACCTTCCCGGTTTCTTCTATGTTATCATATTTGTCGTTTCATATCAGCAAACTAATTTAAATATTAGACAAAGATAACCCAAAATGCCGTTTTTAAGTTTTGATTTTTTTTCCATAGATATATATAGGGGGTTAAAATGCATTTCTGGAGGCAGAGTGGCATATAGCGGGTATAAGGTATTTCTGGAGGCAAACTGGCATATAGGGGGTTAAAAGGCATATCATGGGTCAGAGTGGCATATAGGAGGGTATAAGGCATATCAGGGAGGCAGAGTGGCATAAAGGAGGTAAAAAGGCATTTCTGGGGGCAGAGTGGCAAGCCTGGGGCAGATGTGCATAACTGGGGGGGCAGGTTGGCAAATAAATGAAATAAAAACAAAAAAAATATTTTTCTCAATCATAGCTTTTATTAAATTTGAAAATATAGTTAACATGAATATATATTTACTAGTAAAACTTTTTTCCCATAGGGTCATCTTATATTTAGGCTTTTTCTTTTTTTCCTTAATTAATATTCAGAATATGGGGGGTCGTCTTATAATCAGGCAAATACGGTAATATTCTGTGGACTCATGAGTCAAAAGTGGGACTTTTTGGAAGACATGGAGCATTTTACATCTGGTGCAAAGCTAACACAGTATTCCACAACAAGAACATCATATCAGGAACCATGAAACCATTTAACCCATTTAACCGTAAAGTTATCACAAACGTTTGACTGCAGTTGTTGCCACCAAGGGTGTCATCACAACCAGTTATTAGGGGCAATTACTTTTCCACACGGGTGATCCAGGTTTAAACTAACTTCACACCTTTAATAAATGAAATAATTTTAAAGTTGCATTTTGTGTGCACTCATATTGTCCTTGTCTTATATTAAAATCAGTGGGATAAAACATTTAAATGAGCCAAAAATATAACAAATCATTTTCACGTTACCTACCAAACACCAGACATTGGTGTTTGATTCAAAACAATAAAAAAATCTACTACTACTAATAATTTAGGACTGACTACCGTAAAATAGGTATATTTATGTTCACATAAACAGGTTGAATCTGGAATTGTGCAGAGTACTTAAAAAACGATATACCCTCCAACTTAGAGTGTAAATTACCAACCCTATTTTTTACTGTTGGAATGTGAGTAATTATACAGCATTTTAATGAAAGGAAACAAGAATGCATGAGGTTATTCTCTGGGGTTAAAATCATCCTTTGCTAATCACTCTGGTATTTTTCAAGGTTCCAACACACAAAGACTAACTTGGTATCAAAAGCTACATTTATTTTAAAATATTATCTACTTCAATAATCTAAAACATGGCTCAAAGAATATGTCCATCCCATTCGCAATTTACATTTATTTATTGGATAAGGTGATATATTTAATGCGTAATTTGTCATTTGCAATAAATTGCCCTTAACAATTATAACTAAACAAAATAAATTATCTTATCTTGTTAATACTAGTGTAGAATATCTTGCAGATTTAACCACTTCTTTACCTTTTTTTCTTCCCCATATTTCTTTTTCATTCCCCATTTTTCTTTTTCTGTACCCACACAAATTGCTTTTTTATATCATGGTTAAATGTGTAGCCCAATATTTTGTGGGAATAATATCATACAAATAAATAATAATAATAATAATGTCATTAAAGTAGATAGATGAACAAATGATCAATTATATTAATATAAGTAGGTGTCTTGTAATAAGCATACTGGCTTGCAAGAGTAATCATGAACAAAATATAATATTTCTAGACGGTAGAGAACCTGGGTTATTTTACTAGGAGCAGTTTAGTTTAGCCATAATCATTAATTAATCTTCTGGGTTTTTTTTCCCAAAAAGATTATTATTTTGGTTAGCATTTTTGGCAGAGGTTACGCTAAGTGCGCAAACATTTACTCAAATGTACTCGGCTACACCTCCAGATTATGAAAAGTGTAGCCTTTTGTATATATTTTGGAAGCTACAGAGCATGCTGTATGCCATTCTCATCTCACTACATGAGAGTATGTAACATAGCCATAATAAACATAAAGAAACAAAGTTTAGATAAAAAAGATACGTTTGTTTATTTATTTATTTATTTTTTGTCGAGGGTGATTTGTCAAGGGGGGGGTGGCTATCTGTTTTTCTGTAGTAGGCCCCTCCTCCATACAATGATCTCCACATTCAAGTAGCAATAAGATTTTTTTTTTAATGTACTATTTTTTTTAAATATTCCTAAGTATTTCTTGACCGATCTGCATCACTCACCGGAGCATCACCTGTAGAGTAAACTTCTTTCTGGTTCCTATTGGGTTTACATTGGGGTAGCAATGTGCACAGATGCGCACACCACCACTGAAGGTATGATATTACATGTCGTCATAGGCACACCTTTTTACGACAGTATGGCATGTCATGAAGGTTCGAAGGGGTTAAAGCAGAAGTTTAAAATGTAAAGATATATGTTATAACTAAACTAAGGATGGATTCAAAATCCCACTAACCATAAGCAGCTATAAAATATTATTTTCTTATCTTTGGAATGACTGCTTAATGTTTTGGAAATTTTTAATGAATATAGTTATTTATTTATATGTTTTCTTTTTTATAGCATTAATAATATTATTGCATCTTATACTAGTGTCAGCAGATTCTGCAGTGGTATTACAGTGAGAGGCGGTTATAGGTTGCCATGTAGCTTACATTTTTATAACATAGGAATTTGTATAACATTTTTGTAACATAGGAAGTTATATAACAAAGACATGAACATACATTACACATACTGGAAAACTTCTTTGAAAATGATGAAAATACAAATGGTAATATTTTTTTTCTGTTAATTGCTTTGTTTTTTTTTATTGTATCCTTAGGAAAGACTTTAATGCAATTAATATTGCAGCAACAATGAACGAACCTCCAAAGAACAATTCTTCACATACAGCATTCTACATCATGGGATTCCTTACCTCCAGAAGTGGGACGTTTGTTCTTTTTGCCATGGTTCTCTTAGTTTACCTTGTAGCTATTGCTGGAAATGTCCTTATACTTACACTAGTATATATGACTCCCCAGCTTCATACATCCATGTACTTTTTCCTCTCTATCCTGTCCACTCTAGACATTTTCTATATCTCTTCCACTCTTCCAAAGCTGCTGTACATTTCATGGACTGGTGACCATAAAGTCTCTTATGAGAGTTGCATGCTCCAGTTATATTTCTTTCTTTTTTTTGCTGATACAGAGTCCTTCTTACTGACCTCCATGGCTTTTGACCGTTATGTTGCAGTCTGCATTCCTCTTAGGTATTCTCTCTTGATGAATAAAAAAGTCTGTTGTCTGTTGGGCTTTATGGCCTGGCTAATGGGATCTACAAACGCATTAATACTTACTTGGCTTGTAACACGTCTATCATTCTGTGGTTTAAGCTACATCAATAACTTTTTTTGTGATCTTAAAGCCCTGCTCGTCATTTCTTGCAGTGATACATCATTCCTAAAGAGTTTTATTACAGTGGATGGAATATTTATTGGCGGTGTTCCCCTTCTACTAACCCTATCTTCCTATATATCTATTATTTTGAGTATTGTGAAAATTAAATCTTCAGCAGGAAGAATGAAATCATTTTCAAACTGTACATCTCATATTATTGTTGTTACATTATACTATGGGTCAGCACTTATTTTGTATATGCAGTATTCACAAGAACAAGACAAGCTCCTCTCTGTCCTGTTTGTCACTTTGGTTCCAGTTCTAAACCCACTGGTGTACAGTTTAAGAAATAAAGCCATTCTAGGAGGTATGAAGCGGTTATCTGTGTTTTAGCTATTTGGTTTCATTATATAAAATTCTTGAAAATTACTTCTTACCGTTCTTGTTTCCTAAGAAAATGTGTTCTTTTTGGATCTTTAATAACATGTATTTTGGACAAGACGAAACTCTAGACACATTTTGATGAATATGTCCTTCATTATTTAAAGTCAAGGTGTATCAGGTACATTCATCGCTTGTGATAAAACCATACTCAATAGTAGCCATTAATCCCTGCGATGCTATGTAGACAAGGTAGGCTAGAGGCAGAGGGAAGGGGCCAGGGAGATTAGCCACAATGTATAAACGAAGACGAAGACTCTTTGTATTGTGCTTCTTCGTCTTCGTCTCCATATTAGTTTATTCAGTAATCAGTTTTCATGATTTTCATGTTCTCCCAAATACGAATGCACAAGTCTGACCCAGACACTTTCCCTCAGAAAGCAGTAGAGCAGCTAATGCCTATAATGGATTCAGAATTAGACAAAGTACAAAAGTCAGTCCACTCATTAAGGAATTAAAAACACAGGCAAACAAAGTAGAAGAAGCAGAATCTCGTATACTTAATTGTAAAACAAATATCCAAAATAATCACCATAACCCAATAGCAGAAACAAGCAGAAGCCCTGGAAGGTAATCTTGAGGATCTATAGAATAGGAGTAGGAGGGATAATTTCCAAATCATAGGTCTCCTAGAAAACAGCTCTGGGATTTTCTTCATACAATGCCAAATCTCCTGGTCCCAGATCAACCAGACTGGATCCACTTCAAACAAAAGACAACACCAGACCTAGACCGGTAATATTTCGCCTACTTAACTTTGTGAATAAGCAGAATCTTTTTACAAGGAATCTCACCTACCGGGACAAACTTCTGCGTGCTTTTCAAGATTATTCTGCATTAGTGACTGGTGAACTACAAGGCTTTTTTTCAGTTTGTGCCACCCGCTTCCTTCATATATTCACAGCCAAACTCCACGTCTCTTACCAACACACTGGTTTGAGTCACCAAAAGACTTTGTTTTTCAAAAACTTTAGAGATTCAATCATCAGTTCTTAGCTGGTAAAAAAACTGTTCACCATGATTTCCATAGTACTGACTAGACTTGGCCGCCGGCCAACTCTTCATGTTCGTCTTCGTGGGGGGAAAAAATCTTCAAATCCCGCAAATATTCGCCCGTTCCTGTGTTCAGTTCGGGCAAATATTCATGTACATTCTTTGTGTTCATTTTTCTTCTTCGTTTTTGATGGCAGACGAGCCCCCTGCTGGCAACCAATAGAGTCGCTCGTACAGACTTTTAAAATCCTGGTGCCATTGGTCTCTCCACTTCAAGAGTTAAAAGAAAGACCAATAAAGTCGCTTATACGAACCTTTAATTCTTGGAGCAGGGAGACCCAGGCCAAGTTGCGCTGTCAGGAGTTAAAGGGGCGTGCGAGTGAGCCTATTGGTCGCCTGCAGGGGCCTCCTCTGGCATCAACCAATTGGTCCTGACGGAGAACTTGGCCTGTCTCCCCACTCCAAGTTTAACTCCTTAACTCTGTAGGTTCGCCGTCAGGAGTTAAAGGGACTATTCTCCCTTCTCACTACCTACCCCCCTCCCTCCCTTCTCATTATCTACCCCCTCTCCCTCCATCCCTATTATATAGCCTTTTCCCTTTGTAGTTCACTTACCTTCCAGAAGTCCTGTGGTGGGAGCGTGAGGCCTTTGTCTCCTTGCTCTGCCACGGTGCGCGATGCTTCACTGCGTCATATTCTGGCGCTCAGCATGACATGCCGGCACCGCGACCGAGGTAGAGGCCTCGCGGAGGAGACGGAGGGGCACCGAACGGTTGCTGAAAACTTCATGAGCGAAAACCACTCAGCGCCCCTCTCTCTCCATCGCATAAAAAAAAAAAGATGTTGCTTCAATTCCGGGACAATGCATCCGTTGCAATCCAGGACGTGTGGTCACCCTACTTTACAACCCAATACATTAAATGCAGAGTTTGATCTTTTTCATTTTTACTCTCTGTATATTTATTGCGAAATACATTTTAGCAAACATTCATCATGTATATAAATATTTCATATCAACATTTTTATTTTTTTAGATTTGCATACACATATTTTGTAGAAAACATTTGTGTAAATTGATATGGATATTTTATGTATACATTTTTTTTACTTTTTCTAATATATCTATTCTATCAAATATTCTTTATAATAACTATTTAATATTTTATATAGTTGTTACAGATAACTTTTTTAATATATTTTATATAATATATAATCTAAATAGATATTTATATATACCGTAATGCTGTATGTTTTGTAAATACTGTGAAGGTCTACACTGTGCTGCCACCTTATTAAATGAACTCATTGCATCTATTCTATACACTTTTCACTGCCTGACAACTTTTATATGGAAGGGACACATAGGAGAGAAGTACTATGGATGTACCAACCATGACAGAACATCTGGTGATACCAGCAAAGGAGAACAGGCACTAGAATGTCATGACATTATGGAGCAACAATATTTCGATGAGGAGAACTTGGAAGTGAGGCGATCAAGGGCCGCTATAAAAAAAACGCAGTTTTAAAGCTCAGTATGCAACAGGTAGAAGCCCAAATAGGGCAAATATCTTTCAGGACTTGTGTTTTTTATTCAAGTGTTTATTTCATTGTATTTACATTGGATGTGTCTCTTCCTACTTGGATTATCTATCAGATAATATTATGGATACTGGATGCTGCATATCTGAAATGAATCTGAATTAGACGCCGGCCAAGTTTGTCTTTAGGAAAAAAAATCTTCGCAATCTTCGTGTGCGTTCTTCATCTTCGTTTTTTTTTCTTCGCTTTTGGTTGTTTTTTATTAGCAGGGGTTAATATGGGGTTAACGCGGTAAAAATACGCAGCAGCTTTGGCGCCAGAATTTTAAAAGTCCGCAAGAGTGACTCTATTGGTCGCCGGAAGGGCTGAAGGGCAGCTGCTCTTCATTGGTTGATGCCAGGCGAGCCCCCTGGTGGCGACCAACAGAGACGCGCTTACGGACCTTAACCTCATTGTGAGATCTAAACGTTGTTGTCCTTCTCCTTTAATAAATCTGCCTGAGGTGGAACCCTTAAGTGCCTGGAGCCTTTATTTATTTATTACACTATTAACCTTTTTGTGTCACAATCCTCTTTTGGCACTACACCCTGTCTTTAAGCATACACCTGCCCTCAAATCAAGATGGCACTGCGGTTCCCTGTATATTGATCTTAATTCCAAGGATTTAATGGCAAACTGGCAAATTTTAACCCACCTCCTGTAATTACATTAAATGCAGTGCAATAATTTGTTCTGGGTTCTTAAGTGCTGGAGAAATGGACATTCACCAAAACTAAATTAATACATCAGTACTAAATAAAAGTAAGTTTCCTTCCATATAGTATTCTGTTATGGATCTTATTTTCCCCCAAAAATAAATAATTGTTTTAAAGATCACCTTAAGCAGTGATATATTGGCCTCAATTAATTTTTTTCCAATGTTTTCATGTCGTACAGTAATACATGGAGGACATTATTAAACAAAATCTTTTGGGATTGTGTGCAACAATAAATACAGTGCCATTCTACCACATTTTCATTTTGTTCCGGAATACCAAACCTGTCCTTAGTAAGTCTATATCATTATGATATTTTAGCATTAAAAGTAATATTAATAGACTTTCCCATGTAATTAGCTAGCCCATATATTATTGCACTATATATCTGTTATGTACTTTTCTTTATATACATATTTTATGCCATAGCAGCAGGATTTAATGCAGCAGTTCAGATGTATTAACAAAGGTAAGGTGCATGATATCAATGCATGAAAATTGCTATTGTATGTTAACAACTTTAATGCTAAAATGACTATGAAAGCCATGGGTGCTTTGATGCTTTCAGATTATTAGTTTAAAATGTTAGCATATTTCAGGATAACGGTAGTGAACCATTATTCATTTGAACAATGCATTTCAGGTTAAACTCTATTTTCAAAACAAAGAGAAAAGTAAAATGTTGTAAATACACATGCAGGGCCATAATATACAACAGAATAATAAGCAGCAGACATCTCTTGCAGCAGGAGACATTGTTAATGTGTGTTTAACTATTTCAATTTGAAACGGTTTCGTTCTGGCCTGATCCGGCCATCTAGCACTCTGGACAAACGAAGATTGGGTGCTCCGATTTGTGACCAGTGACTGGATATGCCCGGCCACATGCTACGTCGGCATAAAAACGTAGTGCGTGGCCATGCATATCTAGCCATCGGACGCGCTTACATCATCAGGTGGCCACTGATGATGTAAGCCCTGTATAAACCTGCCCTGTATAATTTAGAATTACATATCCATAATATAGATGTGAAATATATGTGAATTTGAGAGTTATATAAAATTAATTTGAAAAGATCTTCCAGTGTTTCAGTCTACATATTATAGACGAAAGTCTAGCATTATTCGTGACCCTTCCTACCCTTAAATAGTGTATGTTTATTATCCAAGTACTAAACGTACCAGTCTATACAGCTTTTTTTATTAGTATTCACCATTAAATTTAAAGTGTATGTGTGAAACCTTGCCACAAAAAGTGTGTGTTAAATTTGTATTGTGTGTATGCCGAGCCAACAGATCTCCCTAATTTGTTGATACATCATACAGTACCAACCATGTTCTTATTTTAGCAGAAGCCTAATGAAGTTGTCTCTTCATAAAGTTTGGTTTAGTTGGTGAGTTGCAACTCTTCTACAAGCACTCATTCTAACACTTGCTTTAGTGAATAAACCCCATTGTTTATTTTATCCTGTGTCTCTCTACCACAGCTCAAACTTGACTTTTAACCACAGCTCAGAGATTTCTGGGAAAAAAAGAAAACATTGATATTCAAATGAACAAATATACCTTCATGGAAAGAATCGTGAAGGAAGTCGTTGTCATAAAAAGAAAATATTTATCAATCCCTACCAAACCCTATGCTGGAAACATTGTTTTCAGGGTATAATAATTTATGTTACTTTAATCAGTTTTATTTTAGAACTATTTAAATTAATTCTGCTTATTTCATCACAGAATTTGTTCCGACACCAATGGATGCAAAAAACATTACCTCATTTGTTGAATTTATTATTGTTGGATTCTCAGATTTCCCTGATCTTCAGATTCCTATTTTCTTATTTTTTGGCCTATCTTATACCGTTACATTGATAGCAAATCTGTTCCTCACCACCCTGATATACTTGAGCCCCACACTGAAAACTCCAATGTACTTCTTACTTTCCAACTTGTCAATCTTAGATGTTGCTTTTACATCGGTTACTTCACCAAAACTGCTGTATGGATATCTAGCTGCTGATAACAAGATATCTTCCATAGAATGTGTAACTC
This sequence comes from Spea multiplicata, assembly GCA_009364415.1. NCBI lineage: Eukaryota > Metazoa > Chordata > Amphibia > Anura > Pelobatidae > Spea > Spea multiplicata. The sequence goes on along the minus strand of VKOC01008756.1, from coordinate 3,377 downwards.
AGTTTTGCTTTTTAGGTATGTTTGTAACTACAGAGTATTTTCTCCTAACCATTATGTCCTACGACCGCTACGTGGCTGTCTGTAGACCTCTACATTACTCTGTTATCCTAAGCGAGAAATTTTGCACAACAACAGCCATTGCGGTCTGGTTGAGTGGTCTCATTGCTACAGTACCCGTAGCCGTCATTGCTTCATACAATATCTATTGTAAATCCAATGTAATTAACCATTTATTTTGTGACATCTCAACATTGTTAGAACTAACTTGCAGTGACACCACTGTTATAAGGATCATTCTGCTTATCGAAGGAGCCTTTTCTTTGCTTACTTGCTTCCTGCTCACTGTGACTTCTTATATCTACATCATATCATCTGTCCTTAATATTTCCTCTTCAAAAGGAAAACACAAAGCTTTCTCCACTTGTGCGTCCCATCTCACCACAGTGAGTCTTTTCTACTTGGCGATACTTGTCCTGTACTTCATCCCAAAGGCAGTGACGACTCGGAAACAGCGCAAAGTGATGACTGCTTTATATACAAATGTTATTCCGATGTTAAACCCTTTGGTATATAGCTTAAGAAATAAGGATGTCAAGGACGCCTTTGTGAATATTATTAGACGCAAAGGACTTAAATGTTTTTGCAAATAGTTGTCCTTATTTTAAAATAATGACAAAAAATAAACAATCTTTATGAAGAACAAGTTGCTGTGTTATACTTCACATTTATTTTTCAAGTTCACAGTAAACCAAAACTGATATATATATATATAACACTTTAAATAAAACATATTTAGCCCTCCATAGATTTTTGCATTTGTGATATAGTCATTGATGTGAATTTTGCATCTCCATATGTGCCCATTGTAGGCAGTAGGCACTTTTGGCAGTGAAAAGGGGTCAGCATGGGCACCTTGACTGGTCTGCGGCTACGCAGCCCCATACACAACAAACTGCGATGCTCGTCTGTTGGATTTGACCACATGACGCCCATGACCCCGTCACCGGTTCACAGATTTTCCTTCCTTGGACCACGTTTGACAGATAATGACCACTGCACACCAGGAAAACCCCACAAGAGCTATGGTTTTGGAGCCATCACAATTTTGCCCTTGTCAAAGTTGCACGAATCCTTACGCTTGCTAATTTTTCTTGCTTCTAAGACACCAACTTCTCCCGTCAGTGTATAAATGTGTGTGAGTATATATACAGTATATATGTATGTGTATGTAGCCCTTTTTCCTTTCACTTGGAAAATAGGATCAGGATCAGCAACAATCCCTGTTGCTTGTTGGCGCGGATATGGCTCCTGAGCCTCCGCAATGAGTGAGGGAGATTGGGACATATTTTGAATTCTGCATTCAGTGCCTCCACTCAGTGATTTATTTAGATACAGGAAATCCACTCACTGAGAAGTGGCCCTGCAACAGCACTAATAAGTACACAATAACTGATAAAACAAACAAAACCTATTTTACTGTAATATAGGGGAACAGATGCATACAGTAACAGTGTTCACAGGAAATAAAGATTTGTCCTGAGAGTGGCAGTTCCAAGTAACTGTGTGCTCAACCCAGTGCCGAAATACATATATAAAATACAGAAACCCAATAGCCCACCCAAAGCTGGATAATTGCCCACCCAGGAGCTCCAGTAATTGGGGTTGGTGCATGTTGGGGCCCTGGTAGATATAGAGCAATATCATTTGTGTAATGAGGATGCTACTTCCCTGGTCTGATGTCCTCAGATGGAGCCTAGATACAGTCCTTGCTAACTGCAGGAAGGCTTGAGAGCAGATTCTCTGTAGAGATGAATTTGCTGGAAGACCTTAAGCTGCAGTTCTGGTTTGTATCAGGCAACCTCTTGGCAATGGTTATCAGGATTTGGTCCTGCACTTGCTAGTTAGTGACTTTGTCTTGCTGGATGGGGAATAGGCCTTACCTCATCATAAGATGGCGTCTCCTCTTCCCTGTCAGGTTCTGCCACACCTCCTTCCGGATAGTTCCCAGAGGCTAGAGCCACACCCACCAAAGTGAAGTATAGTGTCCTCGGAAGCCCAAATATTGTAAAAAGCGTTCACATATTATAAAAGGGAAAAAACCCAATAAAAATAAGGGGCTACATGTATATGTGCGCATGTATGTGTATGTATGTATGTATGTATGCATACACTACCATTCAAAAGCTTGGGGTCACTTCAAAATGTTCTGTTTTTGAAAGGAAAGCAAATTGGGTCCATTAAAATAACATTAAATGGATCAGAAATATAGTGTAGGCATTTTTAATGTTGTAAATCAGTATTGTAGCTGGAAATGGATGATTTTTAATGCAATAATGGACAGAGGCCCTTTATCAGCAACCATCACTTCTGTGTTCCAATGGCACGTTTCGTTTGCTAATTAAAAGGCTATTTGATCATTAGATTGACTTGTGGATTCAGATTTGTACGAATGGCAAATTTACTGAATTTTGGCAAATTTGGCGATTCGTACGAAGCCACGAAACCAAGACCAGACCCCCCACGGTACAGACAAACAAGAAGCAAAAAAGCTCAGAATTTTCATTCAAAATCTGCTGTTGATTTCACTCACACTCTCACTCTCTTACACTCTCATTCTGGTTCACACTCTTATGCTCTCTAAATGTTTAGCTACCTTTTCTACTAACCACTTCCGCATCTTCTTGTTCTTCATCTTCTCTCTTTCATTTCACTCTTTAGAAGAAAAAAAGATAAAAGAGAGAAGATGTAGAACAAGAAGATGCGGAAGTGGATGGCAGAGAAGGTAGCTAAACATTTAGAGAGCATAAGAGTGTGAACCAGAATGAGAGTGTGAGAGAGTGAGAGTGTGAGTGAAATCAACAGCAGATTTTGAATGGAAATTCTGAGCTTTTTTGCTTCTTGTTTGTCTGTACCGTGGGGGGGGTCTGGTCTTGGTTTCGTGGCTTCGTACGAATCGCCAAATTTGCCAAAATTCAGTAAATTTGCCATTCGTACAAATCTGAATGCACAAGTCAATCTAATGATCAAATAGCCACCCGGCAGTGGCGGAACTACCGGGGTCGCGACTGCGACCGGGCCCTGGAGTTTTGCCAGTAAGGGGGGCCCAACGGGTGCCGAGCGGTTGCTGAAAACGACCGCTCGGCAACTCTTGGGCCCCCCTGACTGACAGAAATCCAGGACTCCTCTGCTCGCCGAAGCCGCCGCCGCTGAAGCCGCCTGCCTCAGCGCTGCCCAGAGTGCATTGTTGGGAGCGTGAGGCGTTTGTCTAGGGTGCCGGCGCTTCACGCAGAGCGCCGGCATATGACGTCATGAAGCGCCGGCACCCGAGACAAACGCCTCACGCTTCCAACACAGGAGTTGAAGGTAAGTGACCGGGG
>VKOC01008755.1:0-12429 GCA_009364415.1 Spea multiplicata | reverse complement strand
GTCCGGCCCTGCTTGGGCCCCCTTGAGTGGCAGAACTCCAGGACCCATGGATTTGTTCATAATTCCACACATATAGATACTGCCGTGTTTTAGATACTTTGTAGTAAGCGTTGTTACGCAAACTTTTACGACCTTTGAGGGTTTTTTTTTATTAAATACATAAATCTTCCAATTTTGTCCCATTTCTTAGGTAACACAAAGAGCTGTGATCGAGGTGGACGAGAGGGGAACAGAAGCGTCTGCGGTTACAGGGGCGGAAATTATTCCATACATGCTGACGCCTATTATCCGGGTGGATCGACCTTTCCTATTCATGATATTTGAAGAAACCTGCAATTCGCTGCTTTTTATTGGACGAGTCGTCGATCCAACAAAGTTCTGAATAACTTTTGTAGAAAAGAAGTGTTTAGAGAATTATTTCGGAAAGACACTGCTACAAGGCACTCGAACTCTATGTCACGATATGACAATTAAAATTGGATGGTCGTCCATCCTGGTCTTAATATTCCAAACCTAAAGCCTCTGGCCCCGTTATCAAATTCCCATAAAAAAAAATACATGATGAGGACGCGGGGTGTATTTTCTTCTCCTGATTGGCTGAAATCGAATGCGTTAAGATGCATCATAAACCTTGTTGGCCTTCAAAGAGTCGCCATTGAGCTGGCCATGGTCCCACTGGACGGGTTTCCAAAGCTTTAATAAATAGCGAGGATACAGTTGTTACCACATGGACATCTATTATATATAATAAAATGGTTTATTATTAAATAAGACCCTTAGAAAAGTGATCCTGGGATGCCACCATCCTCCTATAACACCACATCGCTCTTTAATATACACGATTCTTCCCATTGTGCCCGAATCCATTCCCATTTATTATAAGAGCCACTTTTTATTCTGATTTTTCTAATTTAAAATGTATAAAATTACTATATATTATATATAATTATTGCTATTTTATAACTCAAAATATTCCATTATGACGCCGTTAGAGTTAATCAGAAGTATTAGGTTATGGCATCGTGGTGTAGGTTTATTTGCAGAATGAGCTGAGATCATCCTATTTCAGCAGACAGATCTGGGGCGAGACACAGAGGTCAGCAATCGCCGGCTCAGTGTGCTGGGAGTTGCTGAAATGATACGGGTTTCCTTTTCTTAGACAATAAAGAACAAAGTTATACGTGTGATTCCATGTCTGCTTTTTTTTTTAATTACTTCCTTGTCCGCCAAAAAATATTATGCTATATGCAGGTCTTTCAGCTCATCGGCGATGAGACTTTCCATATAAAGAGGTCGAGCTGCATCGTTTCATGAGTAAGTTACCAGCAATAATTATATTTTTCCCATTTTAGCTGGAAAAACATATCGGTTATCAAGCAGCAATTAGAACGCGTGCAAAACACTACATCTGACATGTATCACCACCCCCTACAATTATAGCGGGTACTCTGTAATTATCATCAATGGAGTTTTTACTGTAAATATCTATTTTAACATTGCAGAAATCATGTGTTTTAACAACTCGGTGAAAATTGAGGTCCTAAACGCTGCCCACCTCTCACCCTCTCGGTAAAGTAAAACTTCCTTCCGTTCCATCTCAGCCTCTGATCCTCTAGTGTTAGATTCCGGTCTCTTGTTATAACGTTTCTCCTCCCTTTGAAATTTCCTTCCTGTGCTTATCAAACGACTCCATTTCCATGATACTTACACACAAAAAAAAAACGACAAGGGGCACCGACAAGCAAAGATGGCACATGCAGGCTGTTTGGGGTTAGGATGGCACTTATATTCTGCTTGGGGCAAAGGCACTCACAAGCTGTTTGGGGCAAAGGTGGCACTCACAAGCTGTTTGGGTGTAGGGCATGTTACTTGGGGAAGTTGGGGGGTCCTGGGGCAGCTTTCGCACCAGGGCACCATGGTTTCTAGTTACGCCCCTAAAGTATTTTAGGTGAAAAGGGTGTTGTTCTGAAATCTGTATTCTCGCATGCAAATGTTTCATGGCAGGTACAGATAGCGGTTTCCATGATATTAAAAAAAAAACCCTTAAAATCATCCATAGAGTGTTTTCGGCTGGCGTTCAGATCCAGAATGTGATGGAAATATCTGATTCTGCTGAATTAAAAACAGACAATTCGGATAACGCATTTGTCACCATTTAATTCTGAAATATACAGGGCTAAAGACTTAGCAATGTGTCTCATCTGCGATCACGCATGCATTGCGATGTGTCACATAATCATGTTCACGCGCTTCGAAGCGCCCCGGGGGAATCCATCTTTGTTTTGTTTTTTAAATTTTATTTTTTTTTTTTTAATATGATTACCGTGAAAATAAAATACCTCTTTGATACGAATATACTTATTCTTATCTCATTGCAAATAAAGAAGCTGACAATAGCTTCGTACAAATATATCGGCGTTATTGTAAACGGTACCGGGGGGGGACGTTTAAATAGAAAAAGCGGAATGTTAACGTAGGCATGTGGGGTGTAAAAAGCGTTATGCGGTAGCCTGTAACAGTTACAACTAAATTCATTCATCAAAACCACTAGATAAAGAGAAAATACTATCTGAAATACTCCAAAAGTGGTAAATAAAGTATTTACAAAACAAAAGTTTCATGAATAAAGGGAATTTTTTTTTTAGAAAATATAGTTGCAAACCCCTCCCCCGTCACGGCGTCCTTTTAGGGTGAGTTTGTGCTCTTCGCGGCTCACAACGCGCCTCTGCATAGTATTCTTACTGCCGAACACACATATATATATATTTGCCTTTTTTCTATTTAAATAGCTTTGTTTGTAAGAAAACTGTGCAATAAATAGTAGTCTCCAAGGCTTGAAGCGCACAGAAAGCCACGCAGCGAGGTTTATTCCTTAAAGTGACAAGTGGTGGGAAACGCATTTCGCGACGCGTTGCTCAGCACTTGGGCTCCCCCCCCGGAGCGGGGAAGCAGCTCTCCCAGATGATACGCGATAGAGAGCGGCGTGAATAATTCCTCCGTCGTCGTGAAGAGCGTGTTTAAAAACCCAGTCCCGTTTGCCCAGGTGCCGGTCATTCTCAGCCTCCACGTGCCACGAGTTTCTTTGGTTTGCCGGGTAACTGGATGAACGATTTAAGCTTTTGATTTCCGTGTTTTTCTGCGTTCAGAGAAAAACAAAAAAGGTGATTTCCTTTGAAATTAAATAATCAGGGATTAAAAAGATGAAAACATTAAGGCATTATTATTATTGCTTAAAGCTGTTTTTTTACCAAAATCCTCTGTGTATGTTATAGGGCATACGGTGGGATCGGGGTGGAAAAGGACACTTGGAACCTAAGTCCAGGGGCTACTGGCTGTATAAATGTTGAGGTTCCCCCTCTTCGGCAAAATATTCCGTAGCAAATGATTACTTATGACATCATAATGTACAAACAGCATCAAAGTCATTAATAATAGTAACCCCTTCACGACAAAGCTTGTACATGTACCGGCTCACAATGCATTGTCCTTAATGGGTTTAAGGACAGCCCGTTGTCCTTAAAGGGTTAATGCTAATTACATATAGTATTCATTTTCGTTCGGAATGCTCGGGAGATAATGATATAGTCTGTTGTGGAGACAAACTCCTCCGTTTAGTTGTCTTTATATTGGGGGCATTAAAGAAGAAGGGTTTCCGTTGCTTCCCTACGCTGCAGAACAGCTGTTGTCGGATTTAAACACTAAGACCCTCGTTCATTTACCCCATACTTACAAGCTAAGCTTCCGGGCTTGGGGGTCCCTGCTCCCGTTTGACTTCAGGTCCGCCGAGTTCCCTATGCTCCGGGAAGACGCTACGGATCCAGAGAAGCTCACCGCTCCGCTGGCGCTGCCGCTACGGCCTTTGAGAGAATCTTCTGGAAGGTTAGGGAGATTGGTTTTTAAACTTTTGACATTTTATTTTTGTTTGTTTGTTTTGTTTTCAAATAAAAAAAATTGCACTCTGAATATTTTAAAAAATAAACGCAAGACTTACCTACAAATGGCAGCAAAACATTTTTCCCCACACCTAATACAGAGTTACTTTTGCTAAAAAAAATAATAATCATAAATAAAAAACATTAAAAAGTGTTAGTAAGGGGTAAATAACAAAAAATGCATTTAATGCAGGTGGAAATAAAATAATAAACAGGTTGTTAATAAATCAATACGGCTTTTAATTATTTTAAGCATTTTAAGCAATGGTGCTCGGACCGGGGCGGAATTACGAGAACACCGAAGAAATTTTGTTACAACAAATGATCTGATCTTTTTTTTATTTTAATCATGAATTAATGAACTTTGAAGAAAGCTTTTTAAGCAGCACGTACTTGGCACACTTCTCCAGAGAGCTGTGTTTCGGCTGGATGACGTGGCTACTGAACGACTGGCTGCGGATCAGCTTGCTTTTCACGCCTTCTCTGCTCCCGGCTGTGGAAAACAAGGAGACGAATTACCGGCAGCGGATACGTCGATGTGAAAGGAAAGGGTTATCCGCTTCGTGGAGTCTCCCTTCTTACAGAATAAAAAAGGGTTTTTTTAGGGTTAATAAATCTGATTATTTATTGTGTTTCACTGAATTCATTGGATTTGAGGACACATTTATATCATCTATAGGATTTAGAATCTGAATGACTATGAGTAGCCTCATCTCTTCTGAGACGTAATTTAGCCGGGGGTCGTTACGCTACTCACACTCGCAATAACGATGTCACGCGTTTACATGGCGTACTCACTGGTTTGTGTGCTTGAAGAACCTCCGGAGATCACCGTCGGAAGGTTTTTTGGTAAACTTGCCCCTGTTTTACTGTCTCTGCCTAAAACAAAGGAGCGTCTCGGTAACTGTTATGGCCGACGTGGGTCTTAACGTACGCTTGGAATACCCGCCAATGGATTTAGAGAACACAACACGCACTTACGCTTCTTATCGTAATTTTTGTCGTTGCCGGACCTCCCTTCTCCTTGTTGCTTTTCCTTCTCGATTTGCTCCTGAAATGACAAAGAACTCAGGACATGTAGTCTGTAGATTCCATCCCCAGAACATTTCTCTCGGGTCGCTCTGTTGTAGGACTGTTTAAAATAGAAGAAGAGATATGAATGCAGAACGCAAAGGCAGCTGCATTAACGATAGCCGTGCTTTTGACGCTATCTGCGATCTCAAGATCTTCTTAGAGTTAATTGTATGCCCGTGCTTGAAAGATATTTAAAAATGAATGGCAGTGCCGTAACTACACGGGGCCGTCTCTCTAGGGGGCCCGTGTCGACCCCTGTGACTACTTGTCTCCTCGTACCGGTTCAAAATCGTTCAGAAGGGGCCATCCTGTCCTGGGCCGGACCAGATAAGCTGTTTGGGGGCGCTGACAAGCAAAGATGGCACATGCAGGCTGTTTGGGGTTAGGATGGTGCTGATAATCTGCTTGGGGCAAAGGCGCTCACAAGCTGTTTAGGGCAAAGTTGGCACTGTGGGACATGTTACCCGGTGAAGTTGGGGGGTCCTGGGGCAGCTTTCACACCAGGGCACCATGGTTTCTAGTTATGCCCCTGATGTATTTTAGGTGAAGAAAGGTGCTGTTCTGAAATCTGTATTCTCGCATGCAAATGTTTCAAAGCAGGTACAGATAGCAGTTTAATCTTTAGAAGGATCCTTGATTGTTCCTGTTCTGTGACATACCATTTCCAGCATAAGATGCTCCTCTCTCTCCTTCTCCTGATCCAACAAATCTTTTTCATAGAAGCGTTTTTGGAACTATTGATACAAAAAAAACAATAATAAGGAAACAGGAGGGAGAACTTAAAATAAAGAGAACTTTATTTAAAGCGTGTTGGCACCTACCGCATCCATGGACATGTCCATTCTGTCCAACTCCAGCACCGTCTGCAAAACACGGCAAAATCAACAAAAATTGGGTCAGAAAGGGGTGGCCTAAACCTTACCCACAACTTCTACATCAGTAACTTTGTATCAGATGATGTCGGGACAGGTTATGTATTTGCATCTGGGGTACTTGAGAAGGAGGGCAGGAGATACTCACCCGCTTCACCACGGCCAGCACGTCTTTATCTTTCTCTTGACACAACAGCTTCCTCACACACAGCTCCATCTGCTGCAGCAAGTGCTTGTCGGCCGGCAGCTTCAGCGTAGATTTTAGTTTCGGCAGCATGTAGCAAACCTTCATTCTGTAACGTGAGAGAGGACGCCAGATACTGAAGACCAAATTCTGATAACATAGATATATATATATAGGACATTTCCCGTAGCTCTCCTTTACCTGACGTTAGCGACCGGGTCACTCGTAAGCTCCAGAACCGACAGAAAAAAATACTTGCAGAAGAAAGATTTGGAAAAAAGCTCGATGATGTCCTCGCAGACGTCTAAGAACCTCAGCCTGTTCCAGTAACTCTTCCCCTGGCAGAGCTCTGAGAGAAATAGAGTTCACAGAGTAAGCGGAACCGGAACCGGAAGGTCGGCCAAAAACAAACGGAATGCGAACCTTGAGCGGTCTCTATCATACGGCATGACGCAGGTTCTGTATTCCTGTATTCTATTCGGGAACCACCGAGAACTCAAGACTTGGCTGTCAGTATCTGGACACACTTTGAGTGAATCCAGCTCACCCGCCAAAGCGGAGTCCAAGTTGTCCTCAGCGGAGGCGCCACTCAGAAACTCAACTCTCAGAAGCCACACGCAAACCAGCATGCGAGTCTCCGCTCAACCTGGGAAACACTGGTTGGTGCTTCTGCAGTTTGGACCAAGTATGACCAATTTGACTCAAATACATTAAGTGTCGTGGATTGGGCTGTATGACCAATAAAGTGTTTCCAGTTCTCCGGGATAATAAACTCACGTTCAACGAGGTTCTGGATGACTTCATTCCTCTGCTCCTGTTTGCGATTATAACGCAGGAATATGCACAGGGTTCGGGCGGCTGCCTTCTGGACGGGTAAAACACTCTGCAGAGGAGAAAGGTGCTTTTGGGTTTTATTTCAGTATTATAAGCAAAAAAAAAAACACTTATTCTGGACCAGTCCTCAGAACCACCAAGATCTCAAAACATCCTGCTTTGGAAATTACCGCCCATCCCTGGATGTGCCGTGATCTGGGAAGTGGTTCGGAGCTTGGTGGCAGCCTGTGGCAGAGCCAGAATTAACATCTGGTCCTGAAGTCCTCAACCTTCTCCTCCCTGATACTTACAAAGGCTGCTTGAACCCATCAACACCAGTCAGCAACTTAATAACGGGGAAGAAATAACTTAATGGGGAGAAAAAATCACGCAGAACCCGAGAACGGGAAGTCAGGAAACCGCATATATACCGTATATATTCTTTACGTTAGACTTACATTGGTTAGAATAATGGTGAACATTCTGTGCAGGAAGCGGTAGTAAATCTGGTCGCTTGAAATGATGTGTGGCAAGCAGGAATACTTCTGTATTAGTTTTTCATGGCTCCTCCATTTGAGTGAGTTGGCAACTCTCTGTTCTGCCGAGGTCAGTGCCGGGACCAGGTCGGGAACGATCAGAAGCTGAAACGGAAGGAGAGATCTCAGCTGGGGCGTCCTGCGGCAGTGCCACAGATAATGCCCCTGCAGATACCCTGACAGACCACACGAGGGCGCTCCGCTTCATCGTACAAGATCTCTGCCTACACCCGAAAATAGTGTTAATATTAATAATAAAAATATTCTACCGAATATCCCATAATTTAAATGTAAAAAAGAGGGGAATATTCACCTTATTTTCTAGCCCTGAGTTTTCACCTCCATTTGCCATCAGCTCCAGAGTTTCGGGAAGATTGTCTAATAAAGCATCGATAACCTGCCAGAAATAAAACTCCCTGGTAATAGGATTCAAGTCTGTAAACATATGGATCAAGCCAGATATATGATAACGACAGTTTCTATAAGCAACGGAGTGAAAGCGGTTATGGAAAATACAATGAGGATTAACACGAGGAGTCAGAGGAGATCCATAGGCTCAGGTCATTCAATGAGAAACCAAAACACAGCTTGTGTTAATCATCTCGCTTTCCGTAACTTGATGACAGAGCTCGGCAAGAGGGAGAGACGGATGTATGTGTAAGTGTACAGTGTCATAATGTGTGTATGTGTGTGTAAGTGTACAGTGTCATAATGTGTGTATGTGTGTGTAATGTACAAGTGGTCATAATGTGTGTAGTATGTGTTAAGTGTACAGTTGTCCAAATATGTGTGTATGTATGTAATGTGTAGTGTTACAGTGTTCATAATGTGTGTTATGTTGTGTGTAAGTGTACAGTGTCATAAATGTGTGTATGTAATGTGTAGAGTGTACATGTGTCATAATGTGTGTATGTGTGTTGTAAGTGTACAGTGTCATAAGTGGTGTAGTATGTGTAGTGTACAGTGTCATAAATGTGTGTATGTATGTGTAAGTGTACAGTGTCATAATGTGTGTATTGTATGTGTAAGTGGTACAGTGTCATAATGTCTGTATGTGTAGTGTAAGTGTACAGTGTCATAATGTGTGTATGTATGTGTAAGTGTACAGTGTCATAATGTGTGTGTATGTATGTGTAAGTGTACAGTGTCATAATGCATGTATTTGTGTAAGTGTATGGTGTTAAGTTGTAAGTTGCTATTTGGTGGTAGAGTGTGTGTGTGTGTTAGTGACTGGTATTAGTATGGTGTTAGAGTGTGTGTATGAGGGTTGATGTATGGTGCCAGGAGGTGCTTACGAAGGTGCTAAGATTCATTTCTGTCTTGAATCATACATAGATAGACCCTAATAATACATTTCCAAGAGGACCTCTGCCCACAGCATTTCTCTGGGATGTCAGTCTAGTGTCGGCATGTACATAAGGATGGTGGAGTTCAGACGATGACTCCCTGGGATCTTATCTATACACCTGGTAGGGTAGCCGACCCATGGCATGGGGTTGGCAGAAACACAAACAACCTTTATACCAAATGTATTACAACAAACGTAACTTACCTCTAAGGAGTCATCTTGTAATAAGGCCATCAGCTCTTTGTGTATTAAATACACATTGGACCCTAAAAGCTTACAGACCTGCCAAAAAAAAGTTATCTTTGATTCAATGTCCATTTTGACCAAACTAAATCGCCAACGAATAAAAGGCGAACGTCTGAACTTACTTCATAGAAGCCAGCGGCCACCGTGTATCTCACCGGCATGTCTGGGTCGTGACAAAGACAAAAGAAGGTTGTATACAGCTCTATGTGAAAGCTTTTAGCGCCAACAAACAAAATCATGGCCTGTGGGAAGAGAGAGAAAAAGACGTGATTCAGCGCACCTTTTAGAAGACCCGGGCTTAAAATGCCCATTGTTTTGTTTGAGCCGATGAGTGGGACTCACGGGGAAGTTGTAGGCGCAGTTCTTCCTCACTGATAAGTACTTCTTCTCCAGCTCCATGTTCTGAATCTGATTGTCGTTGTGTCCGTTCTCTTGGTGTAAGCCCAGTCTGCAGAGCTTCTTGTAAAAGTCCAGGAACCAGATCTGTTGCTCCTGGCTGAAGATGCCTTGGAAGACACGGAGATCACGACGTATCAGAATGATATTAGAATGATATTAGTATCAGAATGATACGCAACATCGAAACGACCAGAGTTAAAGCAGGAGGACCTCTGAAACAAAGACCTGGCGGGGGCTTCCATGACAATCATAGTTAACACTATTGGGGTCAGGAGAGGCCATAAGGAAGTAATGTCTCCTTTGTTACTTTTACTTAACAATGGTATAAAGTTCCTAGGGAGGCTACTGTGTGGTCAGAAAGGCAACTGCCCTCCCAATGGTCTAAACCAAAGAATTTGGACTGGTAACGTAATATGATCCTTTGTGTGATTCTTCTTCTAGTGTGTTAGAAAAGCCTGGGGGGGTATTTATCCCTGTCGTCTGCCCCTCTGGGCATCACTAGGAAATCCAGACACCCGCGCCAGCCATAGGATTACACCTTCGATGCCCATTTACCTTGCAGGCCATGGCAAAGTTTTCCTAAATGCAGAGACAGAGACGCCAGGACCGGTTCGTCTGCCTTGAAGGACTTCTCGCAGAATGACTTCACTAGAGGGAGGACCACCTGGCTTCGGTCATCTGGAAAGCGGCTAGAGAAAAAAAACCCACTCTTTTACGCACATGACGGGCTCAAGCGGAGCCATGATAGGATTAAGCAGTCGTGAGTGCCGTTTTCCACTCCGTGACACATGGTTTGTACACCTGGCCTGGGGGGCGATATGACAGGTAAAAGACCCAAAAGCAGCCGGGTCACATGAGGTCACGCAGGGCTGTACCCCCTATATCGATTACATCCCCCAAGATGTTGATACCCTCAATGAAGGAAGGATCTGATAAGAGTCATACCGTGATCAAACATAATGAGCAGATTCACCAGCGTCTCGAAAGCCGCCAGGCGCACGCTGCTGCCCTCATCCCGGGCCAGCTCCACGAGTTCGGGAAGGACCACCGATTTTGTAAGTTCTGTCCTGCAAAATAACGGCCTGTTAGGCACCGACAGCGAGCGAGAGCCGACGGCAACTGCTTAAAACATTTAATACCATTTATTTACTGATAAATACAGCTAATCCTGGGTAACCAAAGCTTACTTTACCAGAACGACCCAGCCAGATAAATCAAGGACAAAAGGCTCGGCGGGAGAGCTTACAATCTGGAGGGGGGTTAGGGCGGCATTGTTATAAATAACCATTAGGAATATATAGTATTTATTAAAATTAGAGCCCCAGAAAGACCTCAATGTATCTGGCTTGGGGGAGATAAGAGAGAGACAGAGGGGATGGGAGAGACGGAGGAAAGAAGAGAGAGCAGATAGGAGACAGACATTTAAATACATAAATGGAGGGAAGTTTATTCCAAAAGAGGAGAAAAGTTACAACAAGAGACCAGAATCTTACACTAGAGAGTCAGAGACTGAGATGTAGAGAAAGTTTTCCGTTACTGGGAGGGTAGTAGATAAGTGGAGCAGCCTCCCAGCAGAGGTGGTGGAGGGTAATACAGTGAGGGTATTAAACATGCATGGGGTAGACATCCGGCTCCTGAATCTAAGACGAGACCAACGACTGATTAAGGTTTGAGTCTTTACAGCAGGAGAAACGGGCGACTAGACGGGGGCCGAATTGGTCTTACAGCGCGCCGACTCTATGTTTCCAGCAGTGTGGGGGGGGGCATATTGTACTAAACTTAAAAATTATTATCGCTGATCATATTCATCTTAAAATGCGACATAAGCTTCCGGTGAGATCTCCAAGGGCGCCCGAGCTCAGTGAAGGTGAGTCCCTTCGTCACGCGTTCAATACGTTTGCGGGTGGCATTGTGTTTTATATAAACGGCCGGCTCATCGCGCGCTGAGCGGATAATGCTTTTCTGAGTCAGTGGGGGGGTGCGGGGGGCGCAGCGGAACAGACTCCGTTTACACGATTCCAGTAGCCTCGGATTTCCGTTCTCTTTCCTCGCTTAGTGACTTTTGTCATTCTGGGTCGTCAGCCGGCCAAGGTGAATTCTTACTCATCTATAAAAACGAGTGGATTCTTCCATCCCACGGCCAACGCTTGGAGGAGTAACGCCTGTGCCACGGCCCACGGGGGGGACGTCACCATTAACATTTGGGGTATTATGGTGCCATTAAAAACAATTCACAGATAAGGTGTCCGGGGCCTCGTCTGTCTTTAGAATGCCTAAAAATCCGAATTTAAAAAGATTCCAAGCTCAGTCGGAATTCATTCCTCCAGCAGGGGGCGCCGCGTCTCTCGACTCCCTGTCACCGCTATACAAACGGTCAGCTGGGGGTATAAACCGTCCACAATGCCAATGCTTCATTCTATTTATAATACTGTATGGGGTAGAAACAATACAAAGAATGCTTTTAGGCAGGTCTGGGAACAGACACAAACGGCCCCATCCGGCCCCCGTCTACTCGCCCGTTTCTCCCGCTGTAAAGACTCAAACCTTAATCGGTCGTTGGTCTCGTCTTAGATTCAGGAGCCGTATGTCTATCCCATGCATGTTTAATACCCTCGCTGTATTACCCTCTACCACCTCTGCTGGGAGGCTGTTCCCCTGCCAGAAAAGCAGCAGACTTTACAATTTCACATGCATGGGACATTATTAGGGTGACACTTTATTGAAAGCACTGGATTCTTGGAAAAAGAAAGCCCCCTATGATGCAGAGGAGGGATAATAATAAAATAATATATAATAATATAAAACATAATGTTATGACTTTGCTTTGGTTTTACATAACATGGGATTTACTTTTTTTAATTATGTTATATAATTTATTTGGCGCCATTCCATATTTTGCAGAGCTGTACAGCTTGCAATTCGTGAAAACAAAATTAAAAAACTCCCAACACCAGAAATCCACTATATCCTGAACCGAGCAAGTCGCAGAGCACACATGTACCGAAGCTGCAACGAATGGGGTAAC
>VKOC01008754.1:0-11442 GCA_009364415.1 Spea multiplicata | reverse complement strand
GATCCGTATTAATACAGTGTACCCCAGGGGTTCAGTCGGATTTATACAGTATATGGTGTAATCAGTATTAATACAGTGTGTCCTTCAGCCAGATACGGCCAGTATACAGGACCTTAAGCCATATGGAACTGTGTTAAATGCATCGCACCCTGTAGCCAAAATGTCCCCTGACAGAGTCCTCACGGTCCATCCACACAGGGAGGGTTTTGTTTTTTTACTTCTACCTAAACATAGGATTCCATTTATCTTTACAACCAGAATTACAGAGAAGTAACAGTGTTCAGAAATGAAAAAAAAAGAGCTGCATTGGCCGGGAATCGAACCCGGGCCTCCCGCGTGGCAGGCGAGAATTCTACCACTGAACCACCAATGCTTCACACTTAGTCTCTGCCTCTGCATGGTCTCGAATTTGAGTGACAGACAGTGGGCCCCTACTCCATGTCTTTGGACAATTACATTCTAACATGCATTCTTGGCTGGCTGTGAGTGATGTGAGATCTGCTTGAGCCAAAAGGTGTTGAATAACCATAGAAATATACTAAAGAACTTTAAAGCAGCTTCCTGTTACCTACACAGGTTGCTATTGCCCACAACTTTACAGTATCTCACAAAAGTGATATATATATATAACACTATGAAAATGTATTTGGGGGAAAAAATGCCTTTTCCAAAACTGAGTATTTATGACTCCAAATATTCAGCAGCAGCTTTAGCGCTTTGGACCTTCGGACTACAATTCTCCTAGCGCTTAATCAACGAAATAGACCGATGTATACATGAACTAGAAGGCTGGTTTGTGTGCAGATCGGCCCATTCGGCCCCCCTCTAGTCTGCCCGTTTTTCCTGCTGTAACGACTCAAACCTTAATCAGTCGTTGGTCTCGTCTTAGATTCAGGAGCCGTATGTCTATCCCATGCATGTTTAAATCACCTGACTGTATTACCCGCTACCCCTTCTGCTGAGAGGCTGTTCACATTATCTACCACCCTCTCAGTGTAGAGAGGTATACAAATAAACAGACTAATAAACAGTAGTGATATATCGTAAAGGGTTTGAAGGCTAAAAGTCAGCAACCAGTATTACAGACGCACAGTTCTAGCCATCATTTTAGGTAGTTATTTTTGAAAGTGTGTCCAGGATAAATGGTTGATGTGGATTGTCCTTGTGTCACCTCTCCATCCTTTTGACGCCTCTCCAAGCTGCCTCCAAGAGTGAGCACGACATAAAGGTTAACAGCAGGAGTCCCACAATGTCTTTACGACACGAGCATCGTATAAGATTGAGACTTGGGATCCTGACCTATGTACGGATCCTAGTCATCTCACACTAAATGTATTCAATAAAGTCTTAGTTGTCCTGTGTGTACGCTTAACTGTACAGAATCATCACCCAAAAGGGACATTAACCTGGACAGGACCCAACTCAGCAGCTAAAGTTGGTCTGTTCTGCTAAGACCCCATTATAGACAAGACAGGCTCAGATCACATCAAGACCACTCATGACGTTTCTTGAGAGGTCACATTATGGACCAGTTTCTCATGTTTCCACCAAGTTTTCCTTTATCCAGATCTCTGCAGTTATCATATAAGGGGGTTTTAATATAATCTTGATTGCAGATGTTCACCCTTTAACTGCTCTAGAGAAGACATTTTATATGTATGTATACATTTGGCAGACATTTCAGATGTATAGGCCTTGTAGAAGGTGACAGTGTATAGGAAGGGAAGGGCTTAGGGTCCTGGTATATTTAAATGCCTTGAAATCCCTGATTTTCATAATTTGGTAAGTGCTAGGGAGGTCAACAGTCTGCTGGAAGACCGTCCTACACCATGGCCTCCTTGTGCGCGAGAGGTTCATGGCTGATAGTATCCCATAGGATTGTGTGATATTAACATGGAGATGTAAATTTTGGAGCTGGTGTCACTTCCTTCGACTGTTTTTATTTGGCAATTAAGCCGAAGTGTGTCCATGGGAAAGCCACACTCCTTCCACACTTGTAGAGGCTGCCTTTTGCTTTGACACTTCTCAGGAGGCTTTGATCTCCCAACCCCAGATCCACACAAAGCATCAGCATCTCTACCATTTACCTGTCAGAGTTTGCCCCTAAGCCTCAAGGTTTCTACCTCCATTCTTAGGTTCTGGGGAAAGAAAAAATTTAAAAAAGGAAAGGAGAATGTACTGTACATACATGCTACCAAGAGAAAGGGGTGTATGAGGTCAAAGGATCAAAAAAAGTTGTGCATCATCTAAGCCTTTTGTCTATTACAGTTTGTAGAAGTAAATTTAGAAAATAAGCTCACAAATAATGTTTTTTTTCTCCTCCCTTGGGTACATAGAAGGGACAATGACCTGTATTAGATTAAAATAAATCATTATTAATTAATAGTTACTAATCCAGGAATTTGCTGGTCAACCCCAGTGAGCTTCTCCTAGTAGAAGGTCGGAGCTGGCCTATCATACATGGGTAGTTCACTATTTATTATACAGGGCCAGCTCAACCCTTCCTTCAGGGGATTCTCGCTGGGGTTCACTCAACAGCAAACTCCTGGAGTATTGACTTTACCATTTGATGAAGAAAACCCCCCCCTGATTGTCAGGGTTGACAGTATTTGAACTCAAATAGTTAAATAAATTAGAGAGTTGAAATAGTGAAGTCGTCAGCCAACACCAAATATCTTGGTGGTAACCAAATTGTTATAATAACAGTAATTTTTAAAACCATGAGTCAAGAGGAAAACGTATTCTGAATGAAGTCACCTGTATTCAAGCAGGGATTCTAGCTATGGTATAGCCGTGAGAAAAGCACTGACAGAATGCTCAGATATCATTGAATCAGAGTAAAATATAAAGGGGTCAACTCCAGACTGTGTGATCCTGAGAATCTGCCCCATTCACCCAGAGACCCTGAAATCGGGGTAAAACCCTGAGAATTTGCCCATTCACCCTAGGACCCCGAAGGTTAACAAACCCAAGGGAAACCCACCTTTTCTGAGCGTTTATGGTGCATGGTCCTAGATGCATAAACATTCCTACATACTAATGGTCCACATTCTAAATGTATCTGAATGGTTCTTTTCACTTGCCCTCCATTATTTTAGTACCGGAATTCGGAGGAACCCTGTCGTTGATACATTCTACTGCGTTTGCTTTACTTTTCATTTGTTGATGGGATGGGAGATCTTAGGAACACATAACGGGCAGACTTTGTATACTGGGGTCGTGTTTAGACACCAGGCACTAAGACACCCATCTTACCTACCTATGGATGCTAGTTTCCATTTATTTACACCCAATTGTGTAGGGAACATAGAGTTGCAAATTCCACTCCCAGTACCCAGAGTTTCCTCATCTTAAACAGGACAATTAACCTTAACAAGGTGAAGAAGTGTGTCTTCAGGAACGTCCCTCCTCTCTGACCTGTCCAGTGTAGTCTTTGATCTAACCCACGTTCCTAGAAGGTGTCGACACATGTCCAAGAAGCAATAAGGAGTTAAAAAAAGTAGAACTGTCCATGATCCATGACAATAGATAGGTATGGATTTAGGAGTGAGTAGGGGGTACAAATCTGCATTTCGGTGAGGGCAACTTAGAATGCTCAGTGGCAAAATCAGCATCAGAAGTCAGGACTTATCATGGTGGGGTGCTATGGGGTTTGCTGGCCTTGGGCAGAGATAACAGACCAAACATGTCGTTTATCTGGGCATGGCGTGTGGGACAGTGTCCAAATGTCCCCATTTTCATAGAACAGTCCCTTGATGAAGATGTTTGCTCGAAAGATACCCTTAAAAAATAACTTTGTTGAATTAAATTCTTTAAAAATTTGTGAAATTATTTTTATGGTTCAGACCTACCAAGTATTTTTTTCCTTTTATGGTAGGGGATGGCTGACACCTCAGGTAGCGGATGCTGTTATTTTTTTGGGGGGGGCAATAAAAGGACATTTGTGATTGAATGGATAGGGTCCCAGCCGTAAACACCGTCGCCTGGACACACTTCCCAGACACACTTCGCTCTCTTTGTTGTGTTTGCTTTTGAAGTGAGTCTGATTCACAATTGTCCTTTTGGTGAAGACCAGTAATTCCAGTCACATTCCTGGAGTCGCTGTCTCCGAGCTTCAGGTCCCTGCTTGACAATACTGCATATAAACCCTAATTCTCTGCATTCCAATACCAAGTATATGAATGCGACCTATATGTATACATAAGCACTATGCGTTCCTGTATATGTTTTTTGGAGGGGGCAATCCAACGCTTCCCGCCTCTCAAAATAAAAGATATTGTCTCAAGGAGATATCTGAGGGCCATGTCTGAATTCTTGGTTCTCCACCATACTGTTGATAGCAATTAACAAGTTTATTCACTTAACTGAGATAGAAACATAGAACTCAGCCCTTGATCTTGGTCTTAGATTCAGGAGCCATATGTCTATCCCATGCATGGTTAAGTTTTCTCGCTGTACTATCCTTCTAATTACTTTTTTAGTTGATGAGATGGTCCCAAGATTCATTTCGGAAAGGGCTAATTCTCCATGGAGAGCCAATAACTTTTACCACAGGGGATTCCATGATAAATCCGGATAAATGGTCCTATGACCCGGTACTGGAGACCCTGAAAGGTCTCAGTGAAAGTACTTTCTGTGAGTTTCTGTAGAGCAGTAGAGAGAAGAAATTTTGTAGAGCAGAGGGTGGGGAGGGAGAGAGAGAAAGGAGAGAGAAAAATAGTGAAAGGAGAAATGGAGATGAAGATACAATATTCAGGATGTGGCTTTGAGAGAAGACAATGGAAGAACATTTGGAACTGAATGGAGAAAACCCGAGCTGTAAACACTGTACCCTGGGCACACTTCATAGACACACTTCTCAGACACACATCTGTCTCTTTTGTTGTGAGTAAAGTGAGATTCGTAGATGTCCTTTTCATGCAAACCAGTAGATTCAGGCCACACTCCAGGGATGAGTTATGGTTTTATTTGTATAGCGCCAGACAAATGCCCAGTGGGATGGTGGCCCAGAACCATGCTTCCCTAAGCTTAACCTCAGCGATTAATGCTGTGTGACGGAATATGATGTCATACAGAAGTAAGCTATGGAATTTGTGTCTGGCCCCTCTCTCGTCTGAGGGGACACAGTTTGGCCACATCCAGAAAATACTTTTATATCCATTGCATGCAGATATTGGCCTTCAGATTCCACTCTGGCTGAAAAGAAATGGAATTTACCGGGAGATCAAAGCCATTTAATCTGCAGAATAAATTAAATTTTTATACGGAATTTGATGCCGCTATATAAAACAATAAATAATAATATATTCAGCATCCCGACTTTAATTCTCAAGGGGCCGATTTAGCCCAAAGTCTTGTGAAAAAACTGTGATCCTAATGAATACTTTATGAATAAAGTCGTACGCGATTTCAGTATCAGTTTTCAACTAAATCTGTTAATCAAAGTTTGGCCACTAAAATCCCCTTCTGCGGAATTACCCAATCAAGAAGCCACCCTCACTAGGGAGTCTGGCCATGATTGACAGCGTCTGGCTCTGTGGCGCAATGGATAGCGCATTGGACTTCTAGCTGGTGAAGCAATTCAAAGGTTGTGGGTTCGAGTCCCACCAGAGTCGCTTTTTTATTTATGCGCCTTGAAGAGATTAATTTATATTTATACACATAACATAAACGTGATTATAGAATACCGTATATAACTGACATTAACAGGACAGTCACGGATAGAAAAAACAGCACGAAAAAAATGGAAATAACTCTCTATTTAATAATGTTAGAAATGTAAAAATATGCATATTTATATTTGGTGATTAAAGGAAAAGCAGATGCCCCGAGCACGGGAATCGAATCTGCGCCTCTAGGATCAAAGGCGGAGGTTCTACCGCTAAACCACCGAAGCATCATAAAGGTCTCCTCATCTATCTACAATGTATCTGTACGTAATGTAGTGACGTCATCGCACAGGACTGAACCTACAGCTTATTCTAGATTCCCTTTCACAGCCCCTGGCTGAGCCCACAGTATACTCAGTATCCTCATCCACAGCCCCTGTCTGAGCCCACAGTATACTCAGTACCCCAATCTACAGCTCCTGTCTGAGCCCACAGTATACTCAGTACCCCCATTCACAGATCCTGACTGAGCCCACAGTATACTTTGTCTTCATACCCCCGACCTACTTCCCTCCTATCCCCCAATAGTTTCTGCGAATTTAACCCTTTTTTCCACCAACCCCATTAACCCTTTTCCACCAATTGCTCTTTTTGCCTCTATCATTCTTTTCCCAGACTCTGTTGCCCCTTTCCTTGCCTTCTGAGTTTACAAAGCATCACCCAGTGTACCCCCCTGCCCTCTCACCCTCTCACCCCTCCTCCCTCATCATCATCATCATCACTCAGACACAAGCCTCTGGAGGCCAAATGGGGCAGGTAGGAGGGACTCTGCCATTTGATGTGGGGTGCCAATAAGGGGCGGGGCCATGACCAGGACCTTTAAATCTGTCCCTGGGGCAGATAGGAGGATCATTAGACTCGCTATCATGCCTGACATGGACTGCACCGACTCCTTCTCCTCCAGGAAGGTAAGATACCCTCATCCATACCCCCTAGGACCCTGCCAAACACTCACCCACCCAGCCTTACCCCTACACTGGTAGAGAAGATGCTATATAAAGAATGTTTAATTCCCCCTCTATAGGGGAGGTCCATATACATAATGACTTCATAATGACTTTATATTACGTGATCTTTCTATTCTACCAGAGCACTCTGACCATTTCCTATTTTAACTGTTTAAAATCCTTTAGGGGTTTTGCTGTCTGGTATTCAGGATTTTCATCCAAATTGTGTCTTAAAAGCTCTAGGCTGAAGAGCTTACACCCTATTGTGGATAAAGAGGCATCTGCTTCCCAGTAGGGTTATAAAGGCACCATGTTAATTAGCCACTGATATAGTGATACACACCGTCGTTTGGTTAGTTTGCAATAATTATAGCAAATGCTAATTTGGAACTGTAATCTACTGTGTTATCCGGTCCAGAGAGTGTGCACTCATATTTTTGTGTCCCCTTTTTCGAATATTTACCCCCTGTAACATCCAATTTGCCCCTAAATGTTCCTGCCCCCATTAACCTTTCCGCTGCTGTGGGAAGAGTAGCTCTACCAGAACCATGCATTGTGGGGTTTCCCAGGATTGCTGTATGTATATGTGTAAGCTCTGATCTCTCCAGCCCCCCCAATGTAATCCCCTTAAAGGCTCAATTTATTGTGATGTTGAGCCATAATTCTTAAAAATGTAAAGCTCGCTGCGCATAATAAGAGTTAAGGTTTGCAGGTCTTTGCACCGATAGATAATAAAACAGTGCCAAAAACGTACATGTTAGATGGCGCCATCTAGTGGCAAAGTGATAGAATTACAAGGCCAGCAGCATAGAAGCGTTAATGCTGATGTGTCTTTTCCAGTGCATGGGTAAACCTTTTTTATTTATTTCTTAAAATATAACTTCGTTCTTTTATGTTTTCGGTTTATCATTATTAGCGAAATATTACGCCTCTCATTTTGCCTTCCATTCTTTGTATTTTGGGTTATTTTATTCTCACTCTGATAAAAGGGAATTTTGGCTATTAAGAGGTCTCAGCGCATTTTATTAACCTTTCTTATCTCCAGATCCTGAAACCGGTGGTGGAAAAGCAGAGGCGGGATCGGATAAACCGTTGCCTGGAAGAAATGAGGCTCTTGTTGATGAAACTCACTGGGAATCAGGTCAGTTCTGCAACACACACAGTAAGATTGGGAGGAATCTCCTACTCAGATGGGTGGCAAGAGTTAATGGACCTTATAACAAAAATTTGTCTCAATTTTATTGGTGTCTTTACTTTAGACACTTAATTAGAACCTGCAAATAATAAATAATAATAATAATAAATTTGCATCCTCATATTTTAAACAGTGCTGCATACTATTTAAAATGTAATATATTATCACATTTTTATCTCTATACACTGTACCCTGGTAATTAAACCCCACTGCCCCCACCAGTGTATTTAACAGATAGATGAAATATGCAATCCGCTGTAGTCCCCTTCTACCACCAATAGGTGGCACTGCAACCTTATAACCAGCTTCATTCACTTTATACAGTATTAAGCAGAAATAACATGTAATAACATATATATATATTGTATCTATAACAAGAAAAAGACGCACTTGGCCCGTGTTATTCTTGAAATGTATCTGTTTTTCTTTTTTTGCGCAGAAACTACGAAATCCGAAAATGGAAAAAGCAGAAATCCTGGAATTAGCCGTGCTTTACATTGGGAATGTGACACGTGTGAAAACGCACGGTATAAGCCCCCACATAATAATGTCTTGTGGATTTTTATGTATTTTTGAGTGTTTATTTATGCATGAGTAGCAGTGGAATTGAGTGCAGGCTTTCTTACTACTTATTGGTAGTAGTATCGGTACAATTAGTATTAGTAATAGTTGTATTACTATTAGTAGTAGTGGTAGTATTTATAGTTTTACTACTATTAGCAGTAGTACTTCTAGTATTATCACAAGCTGATACTTTCCAAACATAGTAGATTTTACAGCTCTATATACTAAATAAACCCATGCAATTTATTTTTATATTAAGTATATTATACCAAATATATAATAAATATATGATATAAATATATTATTTATAAATGATATTATCTATTATGTATATTATACATTATTTATAATATATATTAGTAATTATATATATATATATATATTTTATAAACCTATTTATGTGTAAAGGAAGGGTTTTTATTATATTAATTTCAGGGAAATAATTAGAGATAATAATCCCTATAAACTCTAGAGCAATATCACTGATTCAATAAACATTGTTTTATGCTTGAAGCCTTTTAGCTATTACTACCAACTCCTCCTTTTGCATAGTTAATATACATAATATACATAGAGCTATACATTGCGTACTCATTTTGTGTTTGTCATTACAATTTTTCAGTGTTTGATGTGTATTGTCACTTATTTGTGTGCCTCTGTTCTAAGAGATGTCCTCTTATCACATAAGAGGTAGGTTATAGAATCCTAGAATGGACAGTCTCAACCAAATTAGAACTGCTTACCCTCACGTTAATACTACTCTTACAACACTCATTGTGAGTATCTTACCTCCTGAGTGGGGCCCAATTGAAGAATGACCTGGAAGCCACAATGTGCACCAAAGGTTATTGTTTTTTCTTGACACAGTAAAAATGTCCATCAACCCAACCCCAGACCAAGAATGAGGTAGATTTGCAGAAGGTGAACTTTCATACATCCCTGAGAGCATCATTCTTAATGATTTTCTTTCCTCCTTTTTTTGAGTAGATCCTCATCGATGGGTATCACCAGCAGAGAAGTTCTATCTCACTGGCTTCAGGGACTGCATGGACCGCACAGAGGACTTCATCAGTGATATTAGCCCAGAAGCCAGGAACCGCTTCTTAGATGGACTCCAAAACCACCTTCAGCACAGGTTGCGCTTTCCAAATCAACTCAATCTGTCAGCGGTTGGACAGTCGGATGAAGACTTGGCTTCCAAAGTGAGCCATCACCCTTCGGCAATGGACTTCCCTAACTCCAGCGATGAAATGAGTCCTTGCTCGGCTTCCGACCTCAGTAGTTCTGAGGCTGGGAACTCTCCTCGCTGGCTTTCCAGTCCACAATACCCAACAGAGTTCCACGCACAGCAGGACCACCCGCGAACATCGGTTTGGAGGCCATGGCCATAAACATGACTTTTTTTTTGTTCACGGAAGGATGTATGTTTTGTGACTTTATAATGAGATGAACACGGTTGTGACCTCACTACTGAGCAGTAAATAATTGCTGATTATGGACATTTTTTAAAAAAAACTTAAAATCGGTTGACATGGTTACTTCGATTCCATCCTTCTGATCCCAGATCTGAGTTATGCTGTACATTGATATGAATTACTTTATATACAGTATCTGTATACAAATATTTTTGTATGTTATGCATATGTCTGTAGAAAATGTTATTGAAATGTTTGATACACTTATGACCTCGCATGTAAAATGTATGTCTGTCTGGCTGTTATACAGCATTCGTGTGCCTTGAAGGTTGTTCTGAATAAATAACTTTTAAAAAAGAAAAATATTCTTGTGTTGGCTTTTCAATCTGCGAATCTGCACAAGGAACGGATTTAAGCAGTGGTTTCCAGATTACATTAAGTAATAGTTACTAAGAGGATAAATTACTGAGAGGGTGATAGATAAATGGAACAGCCTCCCAGCAGAAGTGGTAAAGGCTAATACAGTGAGGGAATTAAAACGTTGCACTCATTCACTCTCTAAATGTTTTCCTACCTTCTCTGCTAACCACTTACACTTGTACATTTTGATCATCCATATTCTACCTTCTCTTCTCTCTCTACTCTTTAGATCTGCTTTCTTCCTTTGTCCACAGAAATGCAGAAGGAACTTCCACCAAAATAACGGGGCTTGCAGTGAGGTCCTCTACCCGGATTGGAAGTCACTCTCCATATTGCCCTCCGTTTGGTGCCTTCGGTGACGTTCTCTTCCCCAATTTCGGCCAAAGTTCCTACCGGTTTATGTGCACGATGGCGATGCGGACGAAGAAAGAAGATAGCAGACTGAAGAGAAACGAGAATGGATAAGATAGAACATTAAGAAGCCGCGGCAGAAGTGGTCGGCAGAGAAGGCTGGAAAACATTGAGAGAGCATAAGAGAGAGTGTGAATGAGAATAAAAGCGTGAGGGAATGAGTGATTGTGGGTGCCGGGCAACAAGTTTCGTTCCCGAGTCCCAACCAATTTTCAGGTGAACTTAATGGGCATGAAACAAAAATTGTTTGACCAAAAACGAACCAAAAAAGTATTCAGAACCGTTTTTGGCCCATTTGGACATGTATATATATATATATTATATATATATATATATATAATATATATATATTACACTGTATGTAAACACACCTTAAGTATATGCCATGAGACCGTATGGTATATCGTATGGTACATCTTAAAGCTGATACACAGACTTTTTGGGGTTGTGCAGTCTGGAGTGGATGCCTTGATATTCTATTCCATGCGTGGCCTGCCGCTTCGTGGCTGAGTGTTACTCCGAGACACTTCGCAATAATAACACTTACAGTGGATATATATACATACATACGTACATTTTATAGGTTGAATTCTTGAACTAATACAGCAAACCATTTATTGGGATGTCCAACACGCAAGGTGTTGCGGAACAACAACTCTCATGGTGCTCATCCAGCCATGACACACGTTTGTATTATGGCTTGGAATGATAGGAGTTGTCGGCTGTTCCCCTGACACTCGTCATCTGGAATCGAGGAGGGTGGGCTGTAGCTATAGAGGCCTAAGAATTGTTCGAAGTGCGGCAAGATCTACAATTTGAAG
>VKOC01008752.1:0-13002 GCA_009364415.1 Spea multiplicata | reverse complement strand
GCTTGAGATGATTTCTTTTAACTTTTTTTTGTAATAAGAAAGAACTTGAAAAATTATAGCTTTAACCATTTCAATGACAAGGGAGATGCATATTGCATTGTTCTATAAAATAAACTTATTTACCCCGCAACAAAGCAATAAATTGCAAGTCTTATTAGTCAAGGACCTTATATTCGTAGTAGGATATAGCTGCTGTATTATAATATATGTACATTAACTTTGTTAATCGTAATACAGTTCCTTCCCTACCCCCCCGATCCTCTATTAGATATATTATATGAGTCTTCTAATATTAATACTATTACGGTAATATTAATATATTATTTAATATTAGATAAATTATATGGTATAAAATATATATTAATATTAATCATATTAATATTAGATGATTCAAGAGGATCCAGACATAAACATGGGTCTGACGCATGTTTTACCCATAGCAGAATTGGCAAATATTATAATTTTTTTGGGGGGTGGATATCTCCCTTTGGTAATTTGGGCATATCGTTGGGTTGTCCTCCTTATTCGATGCTCTCTCGCTCTTCTTTTTTTTTGTTGCTATACATTATCCATGCATCTCTGTCACTTTAATGATGGGCTGTCCACGGAGCCGCTGTCCCTTTAACACCGGACCGGGTAATTGTTCTGACGGACGTGAAATCATTGCAGAATAAATGCAAATCTCAAACAAATGAAGCGCCAGCTGAAGCAGATCCAGATGCCAGTCCAGAGCTGGTTTCCTACCTTGTCCTATTAGATTATACAGATCGCAAATACATCATGATATAGAATTATAGAGCGTGTGCCAGAGGTCACAATTCTCTCCGTAGCCTCAGTTATTAAAGGCTCGGGTTTGTTTGCCCTGCCCTGGGATAGTCCTTTTATTGACCCAATGCAAATACTATAAAATGCAAAACTGGTGATTTTTTTTTTTTTGCAAAGTTACACTGAACCCTTTGTGCCAGGCATGCAATGGTTAAGGACTACTTTGGGCTAACAATAGGATTCATTGATCCTTAACATTAACATGTGAGATTGATTCATTTAGAGTTTAATTAACTAACTCTCGATTAACGTACCACCTTCTCACAAACCGAACTGAGTTTGTTGGCTTTGAACCCCATGTTGAGTGACCGTCTCGACTCAATTACCGCTGATACTCAACAAGGAGGAGGTGAAAAACTGGGTTTGAGGAGTGTAGTTGGGATTTCAAATGTGGAAGTCTCAATAACTTTAGTGAACACGAGAGATGATCCATTAAAGCAAGTTCTGGAGAAACTCAACTTTTAATGAACAGACCCTTGGTTCCAAGGGACCATCATAAATGGGATAGGATGCCATCATCGTCATCATCATTATCATAGTTGAAAGTCATCGAACTGTATAGTACTTATTAGGGCAACAAAGCTGTGGGGTACATTGAGTTTTGGAAACCCAATTACTCCTTGTTCTGATGTCATAACTCAACACCCCACATCTATACAATCATTATGCCAACAAAAAGCACAGATCACAACATTCCACCGCTAGATCATCAACTAACGTCAAATGGGATGAAGAGCGACAGGACCCCCTATTGTAATGCCGTTGTCTCTACCCAAAACTAGAATGTTTACGATACATTCTAAAGGAAAATAATACCTTTTGGGCTGCCTTGGAAGTCACCCTAAAATGCCAGAATGAGATCGTATAAAAAATATAATATATAATAATGGAGTAAACATACAAAGCTGTATTAACAGGAGAGCAGAAAAATGATTTTCGATCGTCTCTTGACCATACACATTTTATTTTGTCAGAATTTTCCAAAACTTTCAAGAAGTTGGGTGGCCAAGATGGGAAAGGTCCACTCCACTCCACTTTGGGCTAATATTATCATATATGAATAACAATGTATTATCTATATCCTTTTAGGAAATGCCGCGATCCTTCTTGGTAAAGAGTAAGAAGACGCACACATATCAGCGGCACCGATACGTGGAAGACAGATGCATGTCTCAGGATCATGATGCCGTTAATGAATTCTATGGTGAGAAAACCTGTATTTAAATAATTTTAACGAGATTCCGAAAAATGGAACATGACTTGGTGCAGCCAATCACAGATGTGATCTCTGAAAAGCTTGTTTCTCATTGGCTCATCTGTTTACTAGAATCTGTGTACGATAACTTAAGGGGAATAATCGTGTAACAAAGAAGGATCCTCATAGACATGGAATTTTTCCCAGTTGAACCATTTCATTAACTCACCTGCATTCAAGCAGGAATGCCTTTAGAACCCAATTTGACAAGTGCAAGAGGGGTCCTTTGAGAAGTCGTGGTTGAGAAACGCTGCTTTGGTGTGGCTCTCTGTCTTATTTACAGCGGGAGGAATGCCAACCCTTCAGGCTCATTCAAATGAAGTTTATTCAAATATGCCATTGTGTGTTCGTTTTCTGGCTAATCCCTAAGCGCCTATAACTGTTTTCCTGGAACCGGCCTTCACGGCTAGACAACGAAGCAGGAACATTTTCATTGCGACCAATGAAACAGGGCTGCTGGATAAAAATTCTCACCGCCTTGAGGTCATCAAAAGGTTTCCTAAGTCCCCTTCTAGCAATAAAGACGTCTTGCCGTCCCATGCCATGTTTGACCCTAGAGATCGACTCATAGTTTGACGAAATGTAGTCTGATTACCAATCCAGTTATCATCATCTGGAAGGATTCTAAGGTAATGCTTGTGATATAAATGCAGTTGTTGAAACTAGGTGTTAGAAGCAAAATCAGCCCCGGTCAATAAAACAGGAACGGTTT
Source organism: Spea multiplicata (assembly GCA_009364415.1). Taxonomy (NCBI): domain Eukaryota; kingdom Metazoa; phylum Chordata; class Amphibia; order Anura; family Pelobatidae; genus Spea; species Spea multiplicata. Next base: position 10,210 of record VKOC01008752.1, on the reverse strand, counting down.
TGAGGATTTCACCTCGCGAGTAAAGTTCGGACAATCTATATTTCCATGGCTTATTCCCCAATTAGTATCTAAAATTTGATTCTGTTCTCGGGGAATAAACTCAGCTGGGACTCTCAGACTTTAGGACCTTGGTGGTTCTTTGTAGATTACAATGACAGCTTGACCAACGTTCTCAGGAAGCATCTCAGCCAACCTCTACTTTACAGAGAACTCCATTCCAGGTCCATCAGATGTGATAAGTAAATATTTTTGGAAGGGCTGAAGTTGCCACAAGTTCCTCCAAGTTGAATAAAACCCTACATCTTTCCACAACACCCGCCGATACTTAGGAAAGAGTCTCATCGTTGACCGAGAAAGCCTTCCTCGTTGGAAGGCCATTAGCTCTTCTAATCCGTGTGATTTCCAAACATGTCATTATACTACTTCATGTGTTTTTTTCCCATACATATTATCAGGATTTCTGCCGAAGTGAACTTCTGGGAAGGAAAAACCATGAAGAAATCATGATAAGGGTGTGTTCCGCCTGCATGGACACCTCGTGTGTAAAGACGATGCTCCGCTTTTGGAGGAAATGTTTTCTCAGCTCAATCAATGCCGGATTTAAGACACAATAAATTGGCATCGAACTTGCGCAAACACTGCGGTTTCACACACACTGTGTCAACAATCTTCTTTTATAACATTGGTTTTGGCAAATATTGTGTCTCAATGATGTTAAATCACGTCAAATATTAAAACGGGGACGTAGTAAATCATGAGACAGCGAGACAACCCTAGAGACTTTGTTTTTAAAGGTAGACCTATGCATTGTGCAAGTCTCTCAACATCAGCCATGACATGATGTCCGCCCACATCTAAAGATGACATCTATATCAGATCATCTTCGCTCTTAAGGCTATAGCCACGGGTACTTTTACTGGTATGGCACCCAATTTCATGTTACCTTTCTTTTATTTCGCTTCAGCTCAGAGCTCGGGGTCACCAGCCGAAATCCATCCGCTGTGCCCCGTCCCTGAAGAACATGCCGAAGAAAAAGACGTGAAGGATGACCCAGGCGATGATGAAGGAAAAGCTGTTTTCGTGGACAGAAGTAATTCCACGCCTCCGGTCCAAGGTACACGAATACCAACAAGAACAACGCAAAACAGATAATATTATGTAGTCATGACCCATGATCGCCTTTTCACCGATGACTCTCGATCTCCTTTGTCTTCTTCAGGAATTGCCCTGCGCTCTGTGCCCATAAAGCCCTACAGCTCGCCACCTCCGCTGTCCGCCTTCTATAAGCAGAGCTTCTCATGGGACGCTCTGCACTCGGCTTATGGATTTAAACAGATCCCTTCGCACATGCACCCGTCGCTCTTACAGCACTCTGTAAGCATGTACCGAGCACCTCTCACAGAAGACACTGAATCAGAGAACCCCATCAACTATAGCTTGGGTTACTCGTCTGCTACGGACACCTACCATTGTATCAAGTGCAGCAAGGTGAGTATCTCCAGGGACCGGAATGCCCACACATTTTCAGCTCGAAAACTAGAATAGATCCAAGGTCGGAGTTGATGACCTTGATATTGATACATCAACACAGGCCATTATACGTGGAACAAGTCAACGTGTGTGGCAAATAGGAGAAGGTCAGACTTTAAAGCAATTGCCGTTAGCTTTTGTATTTCTCGCCAGGTCTTCTCGACGTCACACGGGTTAGAGGTCCATGTCCGGAGGTCTCACAGTGGTACTCGTCCATTTGTCTGTGATATCTGCGGAAAGTCTTTTGGACACGCGGTCAGCTTGGAGCAACATCTCAATGTTCATTCCCAGGTGAGAGCTGTACATACGAGGAACGATCACAACATTCCTACACTAGCGGTTCAAGAATGAATATACCTGTTGCTGAAGGCTTGTCTTGGGTTTTTGTTTGATCTGGTCCTGAAGCTAGCATCTAAATGTATGAACTCTTCTCTTTGAACGTCCCAGGAGAGAAGCTTTGCGTGCAAGATGTGCGGGAAGACTTTCAAACGTTCCTCCACCCTGTCCACCCACCTCCTCATTCACTCGGACACCCGGCCGTACCCTTGCCAATTCTGCGGCAAGCGTTTCCATCAGAAGTCAGACATGAAGAAGCATACGTACATTCACACAGGTGAGCTAATGGCTCCATTATAAGCATGTGCTACGGTGAGATAATGGTTTGGTGGGTCACGCAGGTCCTACAAGGCTAGATTAAAACCCAGGGAACCCATAACTACCACTATAATACAAGCAGTGCCAGAGTTGATCATGGTAGGTCAGATTCTGCGTGTAGGACAATTCCAACTCCATCCGTTGCCCTCGCCTTTCCATTTTTTTTCTTATCCGCGTTCCTTAAATAATTTGTGTCCCCCCTAGGCGAAAAACCTCACAAGTGCCAGGTTTGCGGGAAAGCCTTCAGCCAGAGCTCCAACCTCATCACTCACAGCCGCAAGCACACAGGTTTCAAACCGTTCACCTGCGATCATTGCGGCAAAGGGTTCCAGCGCAAGGTGGATCTACGCCGGCACAAAGAGAACCAGCACGGGTTAAAATGAAGATAGTCCACTGGAAATCACCGAATGCACCCATTCTACGGACCGTGCGGCTGCTCTGCGTGTTACTGGCCACACTTTTCTTTGCCACGCGGTTCCAGCGGAGTAATAAAATAAATTCTACACCATGATCGTGCTTAGTGACCACTGCCAACATTATTAGTGTTATCTTTTATTTATAAAATAATCTTTTATTTATGTAGAGCCAACCATTCCCATAGCACTTCGTACAGTCCGTCCATTCAAAGGGTCCGCCGAAGCTAGAACCGACAGACTAAGACGAGCCGATACATCAGGGAAAGAGGACTCGGCTTGTGAGCTTACAATCTACAAACATTTCACTTTCCTTGCCCCGCGCTTGTCTTCCCTGTAACACGGGTGTCTGTAGGACGTCACAACACGCTTCTCCCACAGAATGTCCCGTCTCAGCCCCACTGGAGCTCAGACATGGTCGGAGGAGCCACGTTGGCAGGGGGCCCAAGAAGGAAATAGCATTTCAGAGAGACTTTGTCGTATAACTGGTCTGGAGAAGTGACCTCCAGCTTTAAACCCACATTTAAGACCTAAATGTTACAGTTTATAGAAGAAAATAAGCAAACGTTGCTAAACTTCGTGTTCTCAGGATCCGCATCTCTCCCTTCCGTTAAGTTGCTGATTGTTGTCGGTTGGTCTTCGACAGCCTCTGTAAGGGTTGACGGGAGAAGAAGGGAGAGAACTTCAGGAACTACTTATCTCCAATAAATCCCAATAAATCCATGTTGTAAAAGCTATGCCGTTGATGGTTTCTAAGCAAATCGCTGCATTTTATTATAACAAATATTGTAATAGCGGAAAAAATGATGGCGCCTTAATCCACGGAGCTAACAGTTATAGTTTACCGTGGAACATGAGATTATTTGAATGGGAAATGTTATTGCAGACACTGGAGATCTAAGAATGTTTTATCAAAGTTGTGAATAAATTGTAATTATTACTATATTTTATTCTCATCACTTTTTGAATTTTGTTACTTTTTACCAAACTTTAGTAATGCCACGCTGTATTCTGATAATGTGAAAAAATGCCTTTCATGATAAAATAAACTTGGATAATAATCCTGGATCATCAAGATTGCATTTTTATATCATATATATGACTGGGTATATATATATATATCAGCTGGGCTAACAGTAGGATTCCGATGCAGCCATGACTTGGACCAACATTTGAGATTCCGGGCAAAACCCGGAGAATTCCCAGGAATGGGGATATTAATATTATTATTATATATTATTATTATCCTTAGCGTCAGTTTAATGATATTTATGGTTACATTGAAGAGGATGCTGAACCACCAGCTTAATCTCTCGGTATTTGCATACTTTATGAATGGAATCATTATATTCATCCAGGTCAATCTCATTTTCATTTGCTTCATAGATCAGATTCTTCCTGTCATAAGCAGACAAATATATATATATATATATATATATATATATCTGTTCCTCTTAACCCTTTGTGATACAGAGTAGTGCAATACCTAAATCCCTGATGCCCCTCTCTCCTCCCCTGATGCCCCTCTTTTCTAGGAGGTCAGAATGTTTGCCGGGTATGAGGGGATCGCAGGTCCTAAAAGCCCCGATAATGTGTATAGGAATACATTTATAAATTAAATACTAAATATATTAATTAATTCTTCTTCTAGTTAAAAAATCCTGGTAAAGCCCCGCCCCAAGTCACACCTCTAACCACACCCACAAAACAAAAGTACCCCTCTTTTGGCCATGTTGGGTGGTATAAGATGGGCACATAGCACAGAAATACCCCAACCCAGACCTGTTGTTATTGGGATTCAGCAGCGTTAAATTTTTTTTAACCTGAATATTTTTGAATTTTAATGAATAATTCAGGAGGGATCTTATTTCCTGTCAGATAGGAATTATTCCGATAGACGGAGATGGGGTAGACGGTCGTAACGCGGTGTTTGGAAATGGCGTTACTTATGGTTTTGTTAAGTCAGCCGCGGCTAATTGCTTCGCCCCGGAGAAAAGGAATAAAGACAGGGTTATTTGTTCTGTAAATACACTACGGAAAGGTAAAGCTGTCACAGCCCGGGGGGGGGGGAGAAAACCCCCAAAATCATCGTATGTTTTTAAAGATTACGTTAGCCAGCTGCAGAAGAATGGCCATTCTGTGGTCCGGAGCTTCTCGCCATGCTTGGGACATCCCCAGCATGGCAAATAGATGGCAAACAGGACACATATACCATATATATGGGGGTATTCTGAAGAACTAATGCCCCCTTCATCCCCTGACCGAGGGCATGGCTTGTCCAAGGGCATCTAGGCATCCCTGGGAACTCTCTGATTACTTGGCCACCCAGCCAGTGGGTCCATTGTTTTGGGGATGAGGCAGGAATGCTCGGCTTTGGCCACTCTCTGCCCATGTCCTCCACACAGCTAGACACGCTAACCCTGGATGGAGTGGGGAGCGGGCAATCTACTGTTTAATTTCTGGGCAGATGAAGTGACGTTTGACCCGACTCTTCTGCCCTATTATTAGAGGCCAATGGGATCCATTGAGCTGTGTCATGCCATCTTTGTTTCTTTACCCTCTCATGTGCCCTAAAATTCTGCCCCATCAGCACCTTTGTGTAGTCATGAAATGTCAGGTGTGTCCACCAGGTGTTATCCTTGATCAGCCTCGACACAGGGCCATCGGGTACCAAATCTCTATAGCCACGTCTACTGACCTCAGCTTGTGATCTGGGGTTCTTTACACTGTCCTGCCCTGACTTTGAACTGAAATAAGACGATCCTTCTTGGCTAGGAACCGGGCACCCTACGCCTCTGTAATGTCCCAATATGATTCATGTCACCGGCTGAGCATTCATATGGATTTCTCCTGGCACTGAAGGAGCCAATAACCCAAAATTCTACATTAAATTTACTTTTACGGCGCTAGCAGATTCCGTAGCGCTATTGATTATACACAAACTGACAATAAGGTTAACACGCGTGAAGACATTCTGGGCGGGGATAAAACAGGGGAGCTTGGGAGCTTACAATCAATATTGTTTTTTTTTTGTCTAAAGAAAATGAACTATACTAATTAAAACATGTAGCGCAAAAAACTTACAAAAATAGGGAAGCGCAGAACCTAAAAAGCATAAAAAAACATAAACAAAATCAGATTCCGGGGGTCTAGAATAAAAATGACCAATAAATACACAAAAAGCAAGAATTCAGTGCATATCCGGTGAATATTATTTAATAATATTTGGGGTTCCGTCATACTATATGGCCATATATTGCGCAGCCCACGACTACGTCAAAGTACCCCAAGTTAGTCGACCAACGCCTCATTTAAAAAAAAGGTTATTAGCAATTTATAGGTCTTCTTCACAGAAGACGGGGCAATTTTGGGAGTTTTTGGAACAGGCGGTTCTCAAATGTCCTTAAATTCCGTATCTCCTCTCGAGTACGGGAAAGGAAGTTTTGTGGGTAAATAACTCAGAATAAGCAAAACCCAGAATTAAAAAAAGAACCCAACGTATCAAGAAGAACTCCGACAAATCTGAGGATTGGAAGGCGGTGAGATGCCTCCAGGGGTTGTTTTGGGCTGATAGCGTTATCTGTTCCTCCCGGGTGCAAACTGTCAAGTAATGAGTGGCTGTCCTTAAAGGATACAACCCACAGTTTATCAAACGTTTGGGGGAAAAAAAAACCTTTTGTGGCAGTTTTGGAAAGGCAGTAAACCTTCTGACTGTTTAATCTCGGGAGACAGATTGTCAGGAAGACCATCGCAAGGGAGAGATGAGGTCCGGGGGGCGCTGCGGCAACAATGACATGAAATAATGAGATAAATCAAATTTAGTATATAGTATACTATATATATATATATATATATATATATATATATTATAGAGTATATAGAATCTTCGGCACCTAAGGATCCAAGGAGAAGAGTGATGATGCAATATGTGATTTGGTGGTCTGGCTTAACAGAGACCTGGCCAATGAGTGAAATTCAAACTGGCGAAGGATATCCACCATTTTTTTTTACATTTTATTTACAATTTCAGCCATTTCTTTACATTCTTAGCCAGAAATCGACATGTTGGACAAATAGAAACATAGAACCTGCCGGCAGATCGGCCCCATTCGGCCCCCATCTAGTTGCCCGTTTTTCCTGCTGTAAGGACTCAAACCGACTTAATCGGTCCTTGGTCTCGTCTTAGATTCAGGAGCCGTATGTCTATCCCATGCATGTTTAATACCCTCACTGTATTAATCTTTACCTCCTCTGCTGGGAGGCTGTCCCACTTATCTACCACCCTCTCAGTAAAGTAACAATTCAATACATACATCTAAACCGCTAAAGTTTTAGACTATGGCCTCTTGTTCTAACAGTTCTCTGACATATTGTAGAGAGATTTTAGCTCTGGGTCATACCGAGGTCCATCTGGTTGACCAATCCTTATCGGCAAACCTTTCATCATCTATATTCTTGAATAACTTGGATACAATTCCTTTCAAGTCGAAATATACAAAATTAAGGTCACTTTAGGCTATTTTAATCCACATCAATGGAAAAAAACAGCCAACCACTAAAGTGTTGTTCATCCAAGTGATGCTACCCAGAATCCCTTGCATCCGTGGACAGTCTATATGTTCTAATATTATACCCTAAGGCTGTTTTTGCATCCTAATATTCTTTCATGTACGCGGCTGTGGAAATCCCTTCAGTCCGACTGGGTGGTAATTTATAAATAAGCGAGGTTATCGGACGCCGCATGCTGCTGATCCCGGACGTGGCCAGAAGGATTGGAAGTCGTGGTCAGAGAGCCTTTTTCCTTGCAAATTATCTTGAGGCTCCATCTGAGGGCTCTAAAACCAGCCTGGCGAGGAAGAAGATGGTTCAGAAGAACGGGCTTTATGAAGAGTTCACCATTCCTCTACTTGGGCGTTCGGAATGCTTGGACATTAATAAAAATGTTGAGTATTGTATAAAAAGTTACCACCTGGAGCCATCCAAGGATAATTTGGGTAATAATTGGAGGCGACTGACTAATTAATTACGGACTTCACTAGGGTTGTGGCTTTAAAGTAACGCTGTGTGAGGAAGTCGTACGAGGACATTCTGTGGAACCCAACCAGGTGCCCAGTGTCAAAAATATCAAGTTCTGCGGCATTCGTCTGTTTTACCAAATACAAGACATGGCAATAGTTTTTTTTATTAAAGTAGTGGTGCCTCATTGCGTAATTGTCAGTCAATTCTTGATGACCCTGGACAGGGTACCAAATAAGAGCCTCCACGATACCCAACACCAAGTAGCTGTAGGCTTCAGAGGTTATTGACCATTGTGTGTGGTCTGTGGCAGGTTAGCCATACCCTAGGCAGTAGCCCAACTTACCGACAATAGCCTAAGTCCACATTGACTCGCCAGATGTGTCACCCAAAATACCGTCCCTCATAGAAACCTTGACTTGTCAATATTTAATGATACACTTAATTGAGTCACCTGCATTCAAGTAGGGATATCGGCAAGGATAGAAGGAGACGGCTCTATCACCCGTATGAAGCGTTTGCCTTATTTTGATGAACCAGAGAGTATTGGAATATGTGGGATAATCCCATTACTGGAAAAGTTTGCCCAGAGAAGGGACCTATTAGCCATTTAGGTTGCCTGAAACCTCCAGACTGTCCGACTTGACCACGTATGCCCAAGGCCACCAACCTAAAGCTCTGCAGCAACTCCCCAAAATTCATAAAAAAGCCACCATAAACCCACTAGAGGGACATTAGGTGACATTTGACGGTAATTGGTGGGAGGCGCTGGTCAGTTCTATTTTTTTTCTAGTAGATGTTGCAAAGTGGGTGTGTGATTTCTTCAGCCTTGTTTTTTTGGGGGGAAAAGTGCTGATTCAGAGGGTGAGGGTGGGGTGGCTTCTTCTTGAAGGAAGCTGCCGATGAGAGATAAAGCGAAGCGGCGAGGTCCGTCCGCCGTGGCCAATATAAGAAAGTTATTTTTTGTTACGCGGTTATGACACGTTGGCCATCTTCACAAAGAGTTCTGTTCTTAGCAGTGGGAGGTCTCACAAAGTCTCGACGTTTCCAATCCTATTTGCAATGGCGGAATTTCTAGACACCCATCAGATCCGTCAGATCATATAATGTCACGTTAATTATTGTAAGCTATATCTTCTCCGGTCCCGGGGTGACATGTTAGAAAGATAACTTATAAGATAGCATAGGTCCGTTCCTCTGTCCCATTCCCATGACTTGATCTCACCTCAATTTTAGGTGGGTCCTGGGGCAATTGTATGAGAAGAAGACCCTCCAAGGTCCGGCCAGGCTTTTCTGCCATTATCCTTGACTCCCTTTGGTTCCATGTGAGGCATTCCGAGTATAATAGGCTTCATACTTGGATCATTTGAGGCACTGATAACTTCGGCTATTTGGGAAATAACCCCCCGTGACTTCCACGGAGAACCCCCAGAATTAATATTTATAGTACAAGAGTCATAAATGAGATATTTATTATACCCTAATACCATTTTTATTACTAGTATCAGCATAAAAATTCTCTTTTTTATTTTTTTAGTTATTTATCACTATTTTTTAATAGATCTAGAATAATAAATTCAGATAAATAACACGGGGAGAGGATAATAACGGACAGTTTCCCCGCTCTACAGCAAATGACGTACAAAGTGTTTTATGGTGTATATGGATGGTGTTTTCGGAACATATAATAAGTAAATAAGGATCATATAATAATGTTTAGTGGAACCGCGGCGCCACCTACTGCCCAAAACATGGGAATACTCCCAAGAACAAATGAAGCCAGAAAACACTGAATAACCGTGGCTTTTTGGGTTAAATAAATTAATTTATCCAAACTACCCGTGATTTTTTCCTTTTGGTTTGTCGTTCATTTTAATATTAGCGGGGATATTCAGTTTAAAAGTCACTTCCAGGAAACCGAGATTTGTCGGCAGCCTGTGGCAGAGCCAGCGTTATCTAAACCAATTCCCGCCCTGATGTTCTCTCCCTTCAATAAAATGACATAATACATATTAGGGGGTACTAAAAAAAAGTAGACTTTCTGCGACGATTGAGGTTCGTGTTGCCCTGTGCTGATGGAGCTGGTCTATAAATGGGTTAATTTAAAATTACTGCCCCTCCATATTACCCCACATGCCCCAGAGACTGTAAGCCCTCAGGAAAAGGCCGCGAGCACGTGCTGACACTGACAGGGACGCCCCAGGGGCTTCTGGGAGTCCAACGGGTCACGTGCTGCTTTGGATCACAGGGTAGGAACCTTTCTGTTGCGGAACCCTTTGTGCGTGGCGTAGGGGGTTCTTTTAACAGTCGGAACGATGGCGGGCATCGAGGGCTCAGGCACGGTGTTCCTGCCGCGGAAGAAGCCCATGGTCTGCGTGGAGTACCCGGGGCTGGTGCGCAACGTGGACAAGATGCTGCTCACCCTGGGAGGGGAGCAGGGGGTGTCCCGGGTGAGACACATTACATGTGGCCCCTGTGTCTGCATGAGTACCTACCCCCTGTATACATCAGTACTGTGTATTACACCCATAATATACAGCGTGTACACTGCTACTGAGTACCTACCCCCTGTATACATCAGTACTGAGTATTACACC
>VKOC01008750.1:0-10990 GCA_009364415.1 Spea multiplicata | reverse complement strand
TGATGCCGAGCTTTACCTACAAATTCAAATTTAAGCAATTTAACTGAAAAAAGGTGTTTGAGGATGATATATCTGTTTGGGAAGCGATTTTCCTATACTGATGTCTATTGACTCATGGGATTATCTCTGATGTTTGCTCCAAACCTTGGCTGTTGTTATATTTATAAAGCATTTGGCCCGGCGCCCCCCATCAGTCAACCCAACCCAAGTAATCCCATCGCGGGTGAGGAGTAACCAACGATTGTAACCTAATAAATTCTCTCCTGCCGAGATTACTTTTACAGAGTACTCTGAACCTCTTGACCAGCTCACGCTTGCCTTGATTATCGGTATCCCGAGGGTGGCAGGGTAAAGATTGTTCATTCGCACCTCTTGAAAAAAGATAGGCCCCCCCCATTGAATGGACACATCCATAATAATTTGTTGCCGGTTGTATCATGAGAGCAGCCCTGTGACGTGGGTATTGTCACTAATACATCGTCAGATTAGCAGATGATTTATAGCGGCTATTAACAAGGTCAAGAGGTACCGGCAAAGCATGGTGAACCGACTTTGGATTTCTATTCTATTTAATACACATAGCAGGCAGGGGTTTGGTTATATTTTACTGCTAATGTCAATCAAAGCATTAGGATACTGAAAATGTTACTATAATACAGTATATATATAGTTTGTGCGCAGTCCTCTCAGTGTTAGTACATTTGTCTTGTGCCCCCCCAAGCGGAATGAAAAGCCCATATAGGTCCTATAGTCGTAGTTCTAGTGGAAAATACATCTAAAGGTTCAATATAACAAGAAGACAGGTTACAGAGCCCCCCTGCCTTGAAAACTTTCTCTACTCCTTATTCACATTAACAACCCCTTAATGACAAAGCCCGTACATGCATTGTTTTAAATGGGTTTTGGGACCGCCCGTTGTCCTTAAGGGGTTAACCTGGTGTGAGGGATTCCAGCTCTACTCAATCCATGACGTCTCATCCATGGCTGACAAACCCAACCAAATCAAGGCCACTCAATGGAGTCCACACCTAGATTTTGTGGTCATTTTGTGGTCATGTGAGGTGCTTGGTCCTTCATTCAGTTGGTCCCACTCATGGTGCGTCTTCACAACGCCTTTGTCCTAGCAACAATGTCTTCATGATTAACTACATCTAAGGACATCTAGGACGCCCAGTAATATTTATACCTTGGGGCATACATCTCAACCTGACACAAAGAAAAGAAGAGGGTAGAGAGAGAGGGGAGATGTCTTTGGGATTAGAATGATAAGTAGGCCACACCAGGAACATGTCTGGTTGTTGGTTAGGCAGACGTTAGGCACGCGTGGCAAATTGTTGGTTAATAAAGAGAAATCGTCTTCCACGTTTTTATGTTTCATGAGAAACGCTCCGGTATTTCAGAGGAGTTCTGTTTACGAATCTCGGGGAATTCCTGGACCATCTGTATTGTGGATTCGTCTGGCAGGAATGAGGTTAACATGTCTCCTTTTTCGTCGTGTTTATCTGTAATCCTGATTCTGTTTTTAAATCCCTCCCTGCCCCCCATCTGTGTCGCGGGTCTCTCCTCCCTGCCCTTCTGCCTAATTCACCATGCGCAGCCGTTACCCTGCAGTGTATCGCTCCGAAATCATCATAATCTTTATACCATGTAGAAACATTTATGATTTTCAGGATCATCAGTGAAATTAGGAAGACCTAAGCTGGTGGTTCTTCATTCGGTGGTTCGTAACTTTATTTCAAAGAATGAGAAAAGTTACAACAAGAGAACACAATCTAAAACTAGAGGCATAGACTAAATATAAGGAATGAGACCAACGACTGCTCCTTTACAGCAGGAGAAACAGGAAGACTAGACGGGGGGCCAAATGGGGCCGATCTGCCAGCAGATCCTACTTTTGGATGTTTCTCCACCCGCAGCCCTGTTTAGATCTGTCATTTAGCCATAGCAGCCAGTCCTCCTAAGTTTTATTGCATCTCCCCCAATCTTCCCACCTTTTTGTTCATCCTCCTTAGACTTACTCCATATCTTCCAAGTCTTTTAATTCGTTCCTTCCCATATGTCCAAAGTTTAGGGTCAAATTAACGATTTCTGAGATTGCTGACGTTGAATGTATCCCCCGATCAAATATTTCCCAATAAACTTTCAGGTGCCCAAAGAATCCTGGAAAGAATTCGCACATAGTTCATTCATTCACCCTTACCCTGCTTCATTATCTAATTTTAATCCGCTCGCAATAATTATAAGGAGGGGAATCCCAGAAGGGAAGGAATTCCATCCAAAAACTGCCGTGAGCTGATCTGTTACTCATTGTAGACAATTTAAGTGCTATGAGAGGAAACAGAGGGACATAACTCGGGAACAGATGGATAAATACTAAGCCCGGCATGATATGCCAGCCGCGGAGAACACTCAGTAACTGGGACATTTTATTGTCATTTATAGGCGAACGAAAATTCTAAAGAAAACGCAGATTTCATGACTCAAGAGCAGGAAGTTTTACAGTAACTCCTTGCAACGGCCTGGGACTCCTCTATGACATTGTGCCATTTTATCCAAAAAAAAAAAAACTCTGGGCATCTGGCCTGAGACGCTTTATAAAGAAGCCCCAAACGCCAGGGTGCAGGACCAAAACTTGCTTTTATAAATGGTATTTATTGGAATTTCGATTGTGTTTCTAGATAATTTTGGTGGCATTCAAGAAGGGATTTCAGTTTCCCGGAAAGATGAGACATTTTCTAGGTTTTCCAGAATTTACGGCCACCCTGTCCTTTTTGTGACGTGAAAAAAAAAGCATTTTCTCTGCATTAAAACGCCAAACATTCTTGGTGCATTGTAGTTCCAAAAAATACTAAAATAAATAATAATAATCTAATAAAAAATCCCCTCCAGGATAATTAAATCACATTGACTGTATCTGATGTAAGATAAATTAATTACCCTGTTTATTTTTATACATATATTTTTAATAGAGAGAAAGAGGGGTAACTAATTAATCCAATCAGGCCAGAATGAAATTAAAGATGAAATCCATCAATTAAAAATCTGGCTAGCGTGACCGAAATGAGATTTCCCTGCAGATCTGAAATTCATCTTATCTTCCTCTCGCTTCTACGCCTTCAGCTCAAGTTCATTAGCGCGTATTATCCGGCTGCGTCTTCTCTCCCTGGACGCTGACCGGCGGCTGAGGTAGGACGGCTGCCCGTCTGTAATCGCCGGACTAACCAGTAATCAACCGTCGCTGAAAGTGAGCCGTAATCCTCAGCACCGCCAGGCAATTCCCTGGGCTCCTCGGTTGGGAGCGCTGACACTTCCGACAATTCCGACATATTAACTCCTTGGCTGCAAGAAAAGAACCCGAACTCTGCCGAAAAGCCAGGCTGAAAATATTAAAGTGTCCTTGATTAAACGGGTAACCTGGATTGCCCTACGTTAAGCATCAGAAAGTGTTCCAAAGTTTCGGCCCCATTCGGCCCCCGTCTAAAGACTCAAACCTTAATCAGTCGTTGGTCTCGTCTGGGGTGACAGGTACATAGTTGATGCAAGAATGGATCGGGGAGATCACTTATCTTCCTAAGACTTCCTTACATCCCATCTAAGCCTCTGACCTGCTAGTTTTAGATTATGACCTCATGTTGTAACATTTAATAATCTTCCCTCCTGTACTTTGTTAAATCCTTTTATGTATTTAAACGCTTCTATCCTTTTAATAGTTTAAAGTGTTAATAATATTTGTAACGAAAGGGCAACAAATGGCTTATATTTCTCCGGCTTCCAAGGGACAAGAAAAACCTTTGTGGAGGGAATTAGAGCAGAGGAGTCAAACCACAACCCACGACATCTAAGAGGGTTTTTAATGGCAATATTAAGCGTTTTGTTACACTGTTTTAAGTTCCTTGGAGAAATTGTGCTTGGGTTTGGACCCCTGGAGACCATGTTGGACAACACGCATTTAGCTGGTCCATGGGGCAACCAAAGAAACAAAATGATTGGCATGATCCATTGGAATTGAGTAAACTCTACCGACCTCTACCGACGTATAACCCTAAATGATACATACATGATACACTCTTCATCATATGGTGAAGATGGCCTCTTCAAGCTGTGGTTGGGACTTCCATCCCTACCTCAATGATCAAGTCATTCGGGTCGGATCACCTGCGCTTAGATAGTTTGTAGCCCCTGAAGATGGGAAATTGTCATTCTCATGTTAGTGGAAGCATTTCTTAATAATTGGGAACTGGCAGAAGCCGGAATGAAGATCACAAGGCGGTCCCGGCACTTTAAGGCCAGCGGCTGCCTGATGACCTGTGCCAGAGTAAGAGACCTAAGTTATCTCTTACGACCTACATTGCTGGGAAGATCAACCAAATAGATGAACCCAAAACCCATATAAATTCCTCCGAATTCCTGTGATTTAATAAAAACCCCTTTATCCTATTAACTTTGTAATGCTTTACATAATGGGAAGCCGTTTTTTTTATGTGCAGATGTTAAAATAGGTCAGTGTGCAAAACAAGAGGAGACGTCATCTCGGAAATCGATAAGAAAAACAGGGAGAACGAAAAGGAGCAGGTGAAGGATTTCTGCCGGAGTGGAGAATTGCGGGAATATTTATAAAATACATTTTTCTTTTTATATCTCATATTTCGAGGCATCATAAGAAAATTGAGCTAATTAACAAGACTAAGCCACACACGGAGCGGTGTTCTGCACGATTCCACTTAATTAAATAATCCACTTTAATCATTTTATTAATAGATGCCAGGCTGGCAAGAATTAGGTTTCTCGGAAATGGCGAGTTTCCCTAAATAAAGGAAAACTTTGCCACCCAAAGAAGACAGAACGGTCATTTAGCAAGTTTCTTTTAAACTTTGCCTTTCCTGGGCAGAATTCAGCTTATTCATATGCAAAAGGGTTAAAATTGAAATCCAGGGTAATATGCCTGCCCTACTTACATTGTGTGACCCTAAGACTTATTCACGAAAGAAAAGCACTTCTTATATTTCTTGGAGATTAAAATGGAATTATTATAGCGGTTTCTTGGGTGATGTCATTTTAAATAAAATGTAAGGTTACGCACTTTAGCTGGCAATAAATCTGATTTTATTGAACTTTTGTTGTTGTTGCTCCTCAAATCACGTATGCTTATGTTAAACTATAAGAACGTTAAGGTACGTCTTTCCTCCTACGTGAGATACATTTCCCAATTTCTATTCTTCTTTAGGAAAGTATTGTCATTCCCGAAGCTCTCGGCCGTAGCTAATACTGTATTTACGGAAATATAATTATGCTTTTGTTCTTACCTCTGTCCATTCCTTGTTCCCGACTCCTTGAACATACAGAACGACCACTGAAAAATAAAGTCAGTATTTCAGTAATGAAAGACGCCAGAAACAACAAATAATAATAATAATAATAATAATAATAATATTAATAATATCAATAATAATAAATAATAATAATAATAATAATAATAATAATAATTAGGTTTGGCATCTCTTCTTTTCTTCTTCTCCCAACAATCACAGAACCCTTTGTAATTTAAAAATAACTACAAGACCTGCAATAAATTCTCTTCTTACCTGGATCCGATTTGGAAAATGTGTCCATGTCCAATAAACTCCTGCGGATTAAAGGCAGAAAATAATGAATGAATGAATGAATGAATGGGAAAGTCTGCTCGATGGATCGTATTAGGTCCCCCACCTATTACAACCCAACATGTTAAATAAAATGCATCCCCCCCGCTACACCCAATGGCTTAACAATCATAAATTCATTCCATACCAGCTATCTAAAATGAATGAATTAAAAAAATATATAAATTTCATTGGTAATTCTTGCCTGTAGCGTTCGGCTATAAACATTTGATCTATGGGCATAAAATGCTATAATGGATTCTGCTAATTGATAATATAAATAAAAACGCAATTGTTATTTAATGATTATAAAGAGTGTTTCTAATAAATATGGAATTTTTGAAGAATGAACGTTTTCTTCATCGTAACGCATGGATATTGTGTGGTTTTTATGGCTCCCGTGTCATTGCATGACTTGGTGCGGTGTTTAAATCCATATCATTAATTAATTTGAGCAGTTACTGCCCGATGTCGGCTCTGTGGGGGTTTAATATAGATTTGGCTGTTTCAGGGGGTCTCAAAGGCAAACGGAATCAGTGGCCAAATTTAGCAAATCTTTTATTTTTGTCTGGAGATTAAAGTTAGAAAAATAATAAGCCAAATGCGGTAATGGGTAAAAGTAAAATGTGTTCTTATCACTTTTATACTTAAGCAGGGTAAAAGGGTGGTAGATAAGTGGAACAGCCTTACTGCAGAAGTGGTAGAGGCTAATACAGTAAGGGGACTTAAACATGCATGGGATAGGCATTCGGCTCAAGAATCTAACACGAGACCAACGACTGATTAATGTTCTAGTTCTGTCAGACCCTTTGCTGCAGAGATAATAATAATACTACTAATAATTATCATCATAATAATAATTAATCATAATAAAAATAATAATAATAATAATAATAATAATAATAATAATAAGGCACCATGTAGCAGCCAAAACAACTTCTCTAGAAGCCAGGAAACCCAAAATGGTTTAGAATGGGAAATCTGGAATGGTGGGCCTTGGTTTGTAGACCTTAGACAGATCGACACACACCGACCAATAAGAAATAATGTGAATATTGGCCGTCCTATCAAGAGAGAGTAAGCTGCAGACTCAGCCAATGGTAGAGCACAGTCCAAGCGAGAGAAGACCATGGAATCTGACCAGCGAATGCCTCTAATGGTAAGCGGCCCCCGTGCATTAAAAGACCCGGCCATGGCTTCAGGGGATGCTAGACCTGGATGATACAAACCTGATGATTAATAACCCAGCGCGGGACTCAGTTATGGTTTTTATCTCAGATGTTCCTCTTTAAAGGAACATTGTGCCCTCTACCCAACTATTGCCGACCACTGGCTTCTGGACCTTCTACAACCCTCTAGAAAGTCAGACAAAGTGAAGCTAACGTCCCACCGCTCCGTCTTCTAACTCGCAAACATTGTAACCAGACTCTGATACATTCCGCTCCGTGTCTCTGTATTTCTCATTCCGATGAACGCGTCCGCTCTCCAGAGCTGAATGCGGACCCCGGGAAAAGGCGCTTCAACTAACCTGCTTTATATTCAGCAGCAGAGTTAATCTTTCCGAATGCCTTTTTTTTTTCTTATATTAAGTCCCGTTTGACTTTATTTCATTTTTCACTCCAGAAAAAGAAACGCCAACCGTGCAGGCATTCAAAGTCGCACTTGGCAAAGAAAGTTCTATCCTTCTTCTCAGGGGGATAACAAGTTATAGCGAAGGAATTCTCAAGCCGCGTTCAATCGCTGGGATTTAGAGGGGCTTATTCACTACCGAAAAATGGTGGGTAACGCCGCACTTTAAATATATTATAGCAAAAAAAAAAAAAAGGGTCATTTACATAGAACGGCATCATATCGGAACGCGCTTCACCATTTAATGTCTGCGTCTTCATTTATTATTCAGATATACAGAAGGGCTTGATGACGATTTCTCATTCTTTCGCAAAATGATTAAACGTTTCGCATTTTCTCATTAATATTACAAGAAGGCTGCATATAATAGACGACAAATAAAAATAAAGAAAATAACATGTTTATTTAAATGTACGGAAAGTGCCAGAATCGGTATTTTCATGTTCCGCAGCACTTTATTGGTTATTGCCCCGCGGGAATTGTATACGAAACATTGTAACCCAGATGAAGCCAAAATCCAATAAAACTCAAGAGGAATTCCTTATAAGACCGAGATGACGTAACTAGTAATAAAATCTTACATCAGTAATCAATGCCTGTAACTTTCATTAAAGGACTTGTTCAACCTCAATTGAGAAACATAGAATCTATGCCGGCAGATCGGCCCCATTCGGCCCCCACCTAGTCCGCCTGTTTCTCCTGCTGTAAAGACTCAAACCTTAATGGTCTCGTCTTCAGGAGCCATATGCCTACCCCATGCATGTTTAGGTTTCCTCACTGTGTTAGCAGCTACCATTTCTGCTGGGAGGTTGTTCCTCTTATCTACCACCCTCTCAATAAAGTAAAAGGAAAAAAATACATAAAAATAGGATTAGGAACATGATCCCAACTCGTCTTTTTAAGAAATAATTAATTGTGTTGAATGATGTCCTCCTCATATTTCGGGGGCTTTATAAGAATAGGGTTGCTGTAATCTTATACATTTATTATTTTTTTTCAAATTTGAGGACAACCCAAGAAGATGGACTTTATATTCTTGACTGAGATGAATTGCTGTTTTTCTTGTTGAATCTCGAGGTCGATAACACACAGAGCTTCTCTGTCCCAGGTCCTGAAGGAGGCATCTTCTTGCCCTCAGGTCGATTCTAAGGTCTCAATGAGTCCCGCGTAGAATATTTAGGATGAAGCGGAGAGTTTGACGCATGTTTGGCTGCAGCGAGTGACCGTTTATCGCAGGACCTCCGAACATTTTGGAAAGTTTTGTGATTGCCTTTGGAGTCATGAAGGTCTTCTTCTCCCTTCTATCCCCAGAAGGCTTAGACGGAGGGTTCGTTGGATTCTTTTTGTGAAGAGGACATTTTTGTAAAGGTCACACTTGATAAACTGGTCTCGTTTCATTCTCACCGTGTAACAATGTAACAATATGAAGCCTCCCGTCAGCAATAACCTCCAAAAGACTTTCTGCTGACTTTGTTCAAATATTGAGAGAATCGTGTACTTTATCTGTAACTTCAAGAAGCCTTTGGGGTGTCTGGGAATTGCTTGATTTTCTCCTTTTTCTTCCCCGAGATCCCACTATCCTTCCCGTTCCTTTACAAGGACATTATGTGTGCCTTTTTTATTAGTCTATCCATCGTTCTATTCCTTGCAGACCAAACGCTGAGCTTCAAGGCCCATCTTTCATAAGACGCCTTCTTTTATGAAGCTAAAATTAAATCCAGCGGAAGCCAAGCCTTCTTTCCTGTGAAGTCAGGGATCAAGAGATATTTGTAAAGGGGCTTATTAATATGCTTTATTGAACCTGCTGTAGCACGCAGGGATATTCTTATCCGTAGGAAAGTGAAACTTTCAGCTAGATTTACTAAGCTGTGCTACCTGATTAGTAACCTCCAAGTGTAGAGTAGGACAAGTTATTGCCCGGTGAGGGACGTCGGAAATCTGTCTTGTTCTTCTATTTCAGAAACTGGAAAATGCCTGTAGTTACACCTCGTCCTCTACAAACAAATTCGGTGGACTGGTAGATACTAAAGGCACGACCTTCACGATGACATTTAAACTAACATGAGATGTACGCAGACTGGAGGTAGGAAAGCAGAGTTAGAACATATATCTATTCAGGGCCAGATTTGGGCTTAAAATCAGCCCTGTCACTTTAGAGCTAATGTCCGATAAAATGCCGGATACATGCCGGATACATGCCGGATACATCCTGGATACATGCAGGATACATGCCAGATACATGCCGGATACATACTGGATACATGCCGTATACATGCTGGATACATACTGGATACATGCCGGATACATGGCAGATACATGGCGGATACATGTTGGATACATGCCGGATACATTGCTGGATACATGTTGAATACATGCCGGATACATTGCTGGATACATGGCGGATACATGGCGGATACATGCTGGATACATGCCGGATAAATGCCGGATACATGCCGGATACATGCCGGATACATGCCGGATAACATGCCGGATACATGCCGGATACATGCTGGATACATGCCGGATACATGTTTGGAGTGCTGTTCTGGTCACTTATGTTACCAGTTCCGTGTAATCGTATAAGATGATGTAATATTATCACCCCAGGGCACACTTGTTGTATAAGAAGATCGCGCACTAACGTTCATTGAGTGTCTCGGGTCCTGAGAGCCAAACCCAGGGACTTGTGGTTGACTAACAAAAAAAAGAAGATGGCACAGATCTCTTTTCTCCTCCGTGTCACCACTACAGATGATGTTTTAGATTCAATATGTTGGATTCTGGGGTGGTGTTGAGGTTCCTGAGCCCCCGGAATTGGCAGGGATCAGGAGAAGGGAGATTGGAGCCATAGGATCATTATATACATTAAAGGGACATTGTTACTGCCAAGTATTCTGCCCCAGGTACGGGCATCATCGCTGCACTAGGGATTCTGATATAAGTCATGTTATGTTCTTTATGATACTGGGGTTTGAGGTTTGCCGGTCTCACAGTCTGATCCCGTAATGAAGCCGCTAAATAAAATGTAAGACTAAATAAATACAAAAATCCGTAACGTTTTCACATAAATTTGCAAGTAATGAGATCAGTTAATTCCCGCTCCGTGCTTTTTCTCGTAAAAATGCAAAATTGGTTTTAAGAATAGCATTAGTCGCGTTATCCATGATTATCAGACAGGGGTTCCTCCAATCCTTAACTAATAAGCACAGAAACGGAATCCAATCGGCTTTTCGGGCCAAATGAAATGCGAAAGGCGTCTGAAACTGACTTAGAAAGGGAGACGGGCGACGCGCAGATATAACGGAGGATAATCGTAAGAAATTATTTAAGGTTATTTAGCGAAATAAAACAAAAAAAATCCATGCTGTCTCTTTAAACAAAAAAAAATCTTCTTCCATTCCATCCTCCGGCTTCTTTTTCTAAATCCAGGTCACGCTCTAATTTGTATCTCTTTGAGGAAAAAATCTTCCTTCCAAGAAAGTCTTCAATAAACCAGTAAAATGACCCAATTTTTAAATACAGAGCCTTTTGCTTGTTTTATTACCCCAAAGAGCGTCGCGTTCTGAACCGATTCCTGCTACTTTCTTAATTGAGGAAATGTGTTTTACTTCGTACGGCAAATTCTGGTTTGGGGATTCTCTGTAACATCGCGAATATCTGTGAATGTGAGTAACCTCCGCAGATACACCAGCATTCAAAAGTTTGGGGTCACTGAGCTGTTT
>VKOC01008744.1:0-14964 GCA_009364415.1 Spea multiplicata | reverse complement strand
TGTGTATATGTGTGTGTGTGTGTGTTTGTATATATATATGTGTGTGTGTATGTATATGTGTGTGTGTGTATATGAAAACTTGTATATTGGGGAAACTTTGCAGTGCTGTTAAAGTTACACTAAACCCTCCCCCTACCCCGCAGTCATTCTCATCTTAGATTCAGGAGCTGTATGTCTATCCCATGTATGTTTAATACCCTTGCTGTATTATCCTCGACCACTTCTGCTGGGAGGCTGTTCCACTTATCTACCAACCTCTCAGTGAAGTAAAACTTCCTTCCATTCCATCTCAGTCTCTGACTCTCTAGTGTTAGATTCTGGTCTCTTGTAACTTTTCTCCTCCTTTGAAATAAATTCCCTCCCGTCCTTTATTAAACCCCTTTATGGATTTAAATGTTGTGCTCTGTTTCGCTCTCTCTTTTTAAAAGATACTTTTTTCTTTCCCTGACTCAGAAATAGATTTTTTAATATCAGGAGCTCTTTCTGGTGGAATGTTGGGCTGGATCAAAAAAATATTAGAAACGTTCTAACCCGCGGTATAATATCCAAGTATCTTATCCAGCCTCCTCTGCCGTGACACGGAATGTAAACGCTATGGGACTTGTATAATGATACAGTGTATCTCAGGACTGGGGCATGAAACTCGTGGCAGATATTAGAAATGTAGGGGAACCGGTTTGGTCTATACTCTGGCCCTAGGCGCCCGGGACTTTGGAGATTCGGTTCCCCGGGGTGCTGTGTACAATATCGAGGGTTATTCAGAGTTTGCCGGTTATCAGGACTTTTTTTCCTCCCCAGCGGGGACGTTGTGTCAGTGGGGTCTTGGTCAGCCACGTGTGTAGCTCATGTCCCCGTCATAGAACGGATTTTGCGTGATGCCTGTGAATCCGAGCGTACAAAGCTTCTCTTTTTGTCGGTTTCAGGGTAATTTCTTGGTCACAGATCTAACCGCAGGGATCATGTTAGGGCAGCTAACACTGGGAAGCTAGAAGCCGTTTACCCCGAGGTCATACTCCATGTATGATGTCATTGAGTAGGATAGAACACGACCGGCCAATCTAAGAATTAATAGTTTTGTTGTCCAGCCTGCTGGGAATATTACACATGGGCAAACCAAAGCCTTTTAAGAGAAACAACACACAGTGATTTTTCATGTTCAAAAATATATATTTAAATAACCAAAGATTGATTGGAAATTCGGGCCCATCTCTAAAAATAAAATCATATTAAAGGTTTTAGCTGGCATTTATTTGCTGCTGGCCCTTCAAGGTATAATGATTCCAAACAGATTAACTGCTTAGTTAAAATTTAGTCGTGTGGGATCTGTAATCTGCCGGCAGTGTCTGATCGGACAGGGATCTGTAATCTGCCGGCAGTGCCTGATCACGCGGGGATCTGTAATCTACAGGCAGTGTCTCCTCACGCAGGGATCTGTAATCTGCAGGCAGTGTCTGCTCACGCGGGGATCTGTAATCTGCTGGCAGTGTCTTTTCACGCGGGGATCTGTAATCTGCAGGCAGTGTCTGCTCACGCGGGGATCTGTAATCTGCAGGCAGTGTCTGCTCACGCGGGGATCTGTAATCTGCTGGCAGTGTCTGCTCATGCGGGGATTTGTCAAATTGTTCCTACCCTTTGCTGGAAGCCAATTGGTTCCGGCAGCTTTCAAAGAAGGCGAGAATTGAAGGTAGGAATGTTTAAGAAACGAGATATAAAACTAGCCAAGGACCAAAAACACGTCAGAAATAGTTTAATGAATGTGTTTTGACATTTAAAGCTTTATTGGTGACCTTATTAACAAACAAGGACCTAACTCAGGCCAATGATCCATCGGATTCTTCACCATTTTGAGGACGAGCACCGTGGCAGTAATGTGTGATGCCGGCACAGATCCTGTTCATTACGTTTGCATATGACAAGCATGTAAAGCAGAGGGGTCCGCAGGGACCGCCGTTGGCACTTTGTACTTTACAGTACCTGTTCTTCTGCGGAGACCTATGTCCTCTTTAAATTCCCCGTGACCCCTGCCCCGCTGCCTTATCTCAGGCTCTGCGGGAATGGCCCTCAACTCAGGAGGAAAAACACTAAATCAGCATTTAACTCCTTTCATCCTGGTCTCCTATAGCAAATCCTAGGATGTCGTTTCCTTGAGTGACTAAGACCCCCCCCCCCCCCCCCGGCTTCCAGAATCGGGGGAATTTAAGGGTCTTTTTTTGTGAAATTGTCTCTATATAAATGCATTTATAAAATGTGTATATTTATTAAAAACCAATGTAGGCTCCTCCGTGCCGTTGGCTAGACCTTTAGCGTGTTTGGAAGCCCGATGTTTGATGGCAGAAATTACACAGCTGCAGAAAAGCTTGGGCATAATTGGACTGTTTTATATCGGTTTTGTGTGAGTTGTATTTTGGAGATGTCATTTGCCCCTTTTGTCCCCAGAGAAATTGTGACTGTTTGGTGAAAACTTGTACGTTTCCACGGTAACAGATGATACCAGAGATAGGGGGGGGGGACGCTTGACAGAATAAATAAATAGATTTTAAAAAAAAAATCCGGAAAAGGTTGCTTAACAGAAAATAAATGCTGTAATAGCTTCTTCTAATAAATTTAGCAATGTTGTGGTATAGACGTGTGCTGAGTATCCCACTGCTTTTGGGGTGTGTTTCTCCAAAAGTCCATTTAAGTACAATTCCCATTATCCTCAGCCAGCCAGAGTGGCCCCGACCTCCCAAGCTGACCGATATTGAATGGACTGTTAGTTGGGTTTAATGCCCCGCTTGCTAACGACTCTCTAATGATTCTTTTATGTTTCAGCTCGTATCGGACGTTACCAAGACGCGTCGGGGGGGTCCATCGCTTTATATACCGAACCCCGAGAAAATGCGCTAGCGGCCGGGGAGCGGCTGAGAGAGGAAACCGACAACGATGAACGGCGACGACGAGTTCTTTGACGCCGTAACAGGTCGGTAGCGACAGATGTGCGTTTGCCTACGCAATATTTCTTTGTGATTTGTTTATTTTTTTTTGTATCGATTCATTGACGTCGTGTGCGTTTATCTGCCAGCAAGCAAATAATAAGATAATAAGGGCAAAATGAGCCTTTATTTATTTATTTATAATATTATATTACTTACTTGGTTATTTACAAGCTAAAATTATTGGCTGGTGTGTAATGTAAAGTTGTTGTGATGACCAATTTCCATTAAAGAGGCTTAATATCTGCCCACACGGTTTAATTTTATATGCCGTGAAACGCGGACCCCTTTTAGAAAGCTGAAAAGAAACACACTTTGTGCAAAATCTTCACAATTACAGCAAGTGGATTGTAATACAGATTGAGAAATCTGAATGAGTTTGACCCTTGCAGGTATCCTTACCCCCCCCCCCATTGCTCTGGGTATATCTGTATTTATTTATTTTCTAAGTCAGATTATCTCATTTAAAATCTTTCCTAAGAAAGGATTGCAGGCATTGAAAGGGTCGAGTGTCAGCTCTGAGGCACGCGGCTGCGTAGAACAAGCCGGGTCTTGCGCTGCTGGTGTTGGGTTACCGGGTGTTATATACGGTGTTATATACCCCGCTTTGAGTAACCCGAGGAGCTTGTTCTCCTCTCGTGGCGAGGATCTGCGGGAAGGACGGAACGCCGGCGGATCGCTCCCAGGTGTGATGGCAGTCAGCGGGGATTGTAAACGCTCTCAGGGCGGTAATGTTACGCTCCTTATCTGTGTGTTTGTGTGTTTATGCTGCGTGCCAACAAAAACACTCCGACGCATCGCGTACAACACAAGCCTCGCGCGCAAAAAGAAAGCTGCGTTTACTGACGGAGCCCTAATGGTACCTCTGGAAGATGAGAATTAATAATAGATTATTATCCGAGGAATAAGGGGTATAAACACAGTCGGGCTGGATAGTTACCCCAGCAACCGGCAACAAAGTAGCGTTCCCCGTCTCCCGTGTTACATGACACCGGCTTGCTTGCTTCGCCTTTGTATGTAAAGCGGGTTCCGTTGCCGTGTCGGAAGCATCGGTTACAGTAAGTGCCGTACAGATAGAGGGTGCGCCGGCGGCAGGTTCATTTATCTGATGTGAAGAAACATTAAGGACTTAATTGAAGAACAGCAGGAACATCGATCCACGGAGAGATCGGACGTCGTCTCGGAGTCTCAAAGGAATGTTTTCTCCTTTTAGTGCAAATTTTGACAGTTTTTGTATATGTTTTGTAAACGGTTTACCTGCTCTGCCACGTGAGCTTGCAATTTATTGTTAAAATGTGGAAAGGATTAGTTACCTGGCGCGGTTCTGGCTACACCCATAACTCTCAGGCAGCACTCGGCCCGCTGGAGGTTGGGGCAGGTAAGCAGAGTGAGTGACTGGATTCGGGGTAAGAAGGTAGATTTCTCCGCAGATAACGTCTGCCGAGAGACCGCCATCTGTGTAATCGGGCAAAATTAGCCTCTTATAAAAACTCATTTTTTCTCATCTTTGCCTTTCTTTATCTAATTAGAGAAAAGCGAGGAAATCCCTCGACCATCTGGAGAGTCGGCGGCTTGTAGGGAAGCGCTTAGCTTTCAGAGCAGGTTTTGCTGAGTGTTATATAGAAGTGTGCCCCCCCCCCCCCCGTGTCCCCCAATACTTGTCTTTCTAAATGCCCTCCTGTGTATTATTCCCTCCTCGGTGGGGAGGATTGCCCCCCCAATCTGTCTCTTGTTATGAAAATATGAAACCCCATTTTGCGAATCACCACATGCAGAACTTTTTTTTTTTTTGCCATTTCCCGTATATATTCGTTGTGTTTTTTGAAGATTTTCAGTTTTTCCCATTTTAAATAAAAATGTTGGAAAAAAAGTTTGCTTTCACAGGTTTGGCGGAACGTGGTGCCGAGAGTTGGAGTGAGGCATTTTATTTGCAATAATTTTACGGTTTTCAGCCGACTTTGCATTTCTTACATTCCCGTTTTAGTTTTTATTTGAAGAAATGCGTTTCTCCCGGCTCTGGCGCACCATAGGTTAATTATATCGGGTGCAGAGAGGAAGAGACGCAGCCTTGACTGCTGTTAGAGTAACTGGGGATGGACTTTATCTCTGGCCTGATTGCGTGGAGTAGTACTCGCTGTTGCGCAATTTCCAGCGCTTGTAAAGGGAAAGCAGTACTAAACCTTCACATTTAGAGGCGCGTCGTCGGGAGGTCAAAGCCGGCTGCCTGACGGCTCCCATGTCTTCCTCCTCCCTCGCAGGCACCGAGTCTGACAATTCTTCTGGGGAGTTTGCGGAGACCAGCCAGAGGAGCGCGGAGATGACGCTCGCAGATCAAAAGTCAGCGGCCAGGGGGGAGAGGGGTCCGCAGGAGAATGGAGTGAAGAAACACAGGTGAGTTTGGGATAGAAATGTCACATTTATACAGGTCGACGAGCAGTAGCTGGGTCTATCGAGTTCCCTTTGCTAAGTAGTTAAAAGTCTGCTCAGGACCCAAATACTCTGAGTGCCCACTAACTGTGACTGCGGTCCAGTGGGGCTGATACAACATATCGGATGTTCCCAGAAGGGGACCGGTTCCCAGTTTCCTTCAATTTATCTCCAAATGACTTTCCAGGACTTTTCCATGCCAGCTTAGTTTTCAGACGGGGGTCCCTGACTCCTCCTCTTACCTGTCCGTCACGGGAGACCATCTCTACCTGAGAGTTCAGAAAGTACGGAGGACGCGTTCTGTTCCGCGGACCTTCAGCTCTGTCTTAGCATTCTATTCACACCTTAACATTCTATTCACACCTTATCTCCCAGAACAGTGAACCGGGTATTTCCCAGGTAACATTAATTGCCACCCCCCCCCCCCCGGGGCATTGGCTGCTGCTACAGGAGATTGTGTAGATTATCAGATCATGGGGTTCAACAAGGGTCATAATCTAAAACTAGAGGGTCAGAGTCTTAGATGTGATGAAAGGAGGTTTTACTTTACTGAGAGGGTGGTAGATAAGTTGAGCAGCCTCCCAGCAGAAGTGGTAGAGGCCAATACAGTGAGGGAATTGAACATGTATTTTTACACTGAATTGCAAAATTATTATTAGTTTTTTTTTTTTAAAAAGCCGTATTTTGAGCATGTGTCTGTTCTGTGCCCCCCAGGACCTCCCTGCCGGCCCCCATGTTTTCCAGGAATAATTTCAGCATTTGGAGCATTTTAAAGAAATGCATCGGTCTGGTGAGTTCGAGAACCTGTTTACACCTGTGTTAAAGTAAATGTTAAAGAATAGAAAAGGGGTTTATAGACGAGGAGATCCTCGTGGGAGAAAGCGGCCCTTAATCCGAATTATATAATAATAATTAATGAGGAATCCGATATCTCAACAAACAAGATCCGTGTCGCTGGGAATACGGCGTCTTGTTCCCCCGATATAATACTTCTCTTATTTCCAGAATCTTTAATCTGTACTGGCGCCCCCTATAGGCGGTGGCGGGTTTTGATTTAACCCCGTGGATGCTGGAGCTTGTCACATCGCTCCAGCTGGCGAGTGATAAGAGATCGCATGTAGAGGACGGGGGGGGGGATTTCAAACCTTGTGTCCTTGAGACGGACGCGTTTTCAGCCGCAATAACCCGGAATAATTGTTGACGGCGGAATTTAAAGGAAGCAGAATCCGAAGGCCAAGGACTTTTTAAAGGGACAGTCTTTGGCTCTTCTAAAGAGGGACGTACATCAAAGTACTCCGTGAACCCGCAATATACGTTCTTCAAAGAATAAAAAGACTCGCCTGACGTCAGAACCGCAGCCCTGCAGTTGCCAACCTTCTTCTCGTCACTGATTGGCTGCTCTTTGCTCCGGAGCTGACGGTCGGCGAGCGTAAGTTTAAAGGGACCCCCCAACGCATTAACGTGGATGGCTGGAGGTTGTTGCAGTTCATGGCGTATAAGGCTAATATCCTATGACAGTAACGGTCTGGAAGGGGTTAATTCGGCGGGGTATTTAAAACTCCGATTTCTTTAGCATTTCTGCCGGGATTCCGGAGTCACGTGTGATTTGCCCCGCGGACGCATGTCGGCAGGATGGTTTTTTTTATCCCGTGTTACTGAGTTTTAATTTGTTTCTCGCTAACTTCTTTCCCAATAAGAGAAAATATATTTTATTTGTGAAATGCCCGGTCTGCGCTCCTGGCAGAGAGGATTGGTGGCTCCCAGGGGCCCCCAGCAAAGGCCTGTTTATTTCTTTTTTTTTTCTTTCTTCATTATGCTTTATGTGCCTCCAGGAACTTTCGAAAATCACAATGCCGATCGTCTTTAACGAGCCCCTGAGCTTCCTGCAGAGAATCACCGAGTACATGGAACACACGTACCTGATTGACAAGGCTTGTGCCTGCGCGGACCCGCTGCTCAGAATGCAGGTCAGTGTGAGCGGCTGTCGGGGTAAATCTGTATCGCCGCGTTCTGCCGCGGAGTCCGTGGCTGCCGGCACGTGGCGGAGAGAGACTCCCGGGTGGAATTATAGCTGGAAACCAACGCTAATTGCCGAGTGGATCCTTTGAACACAAGAAGTAATGTCTGTACCGGAGGAACGGAGAAGCTGCAGCCTGCCGCCCAGGAAGCTCATTACGTGGAATATTTGAATGTGTCAGACGGTGTAAGATTAACCATTCGGCAGCGTTCAGATTATTATTTATTGTTTTATATAGTGCCTTCATATTCCGTAATGCTGTACAGTGAGTAAACAAGACATGGCAAGTAGAGTAGAACGTAACAATTCACCTTACAGAAACAGCAGGCGAGGAGGTCCCTGCCCCCAGGAGCTTACAATCTAGAGATGATGAGGAGTGACGTGCGCATGCCCTTTGGGGGGGGTAAATAGGAGTGTTGGTTATCTGAACGTTCTAGATTAGCTCCAACAGCTCTCAATCTCCTTCCGCTTTTGGCCGCGCCGAGCGTGACAGTCGCAGGCGCCGGTGAATCGATAGCTCCCGGGTTCCAGACGGATCTCATGGTGTGTATAGATCGCAATGACTTTAACCCTTCCCTACCCGTGATCAGTGCTGCATTAAGGGATTTGTGGAGGGGTTCCAGATTTATAACCCCTGGGCATCGTTTCCTCGCTACGCCTGCTGCCTCGTCTTCTAACTCACGTTACGTAAACTGGAGACCGAGCCCGGAGGGATATTCTTCCTCTTTATAACGATTATTTTACTACCGCAAAGGGTAAAAATCATATAATTCGCTATCAGAGCCGCTGTTAATGAGTCTGCAGTTTAAACTCACACTTGGCTCACACAGCGGAGGAAGCTGCAGCCCCACCTGGCGTCCTGCCTGCCACATCACGCTGGAATGCGAGGTATGCGGGAAGGTTCGGCAGGCGCGGCTTTCGCGTCCAGGGAAAGGAACGGCCCGACGAGGAGGGATGATTATTGTTGGCAGCTCTGGCGGCTCCAACTATTATTACAAAAAACAAAGACTTCCAAATGTTAAAGGATTTGCCAAGTTTGCTAAAACGCGTTGGGGTTAACGTCACATGACCCTCAGGAAAGTCTTTTCTTTTTTAAGAAAAACTTGAATATTTCACCCGTTGTACAGCGCCGTGGAATATGATGGTGCTATATAATTGAATAAATAATTAAAGTCCGAGCCTCGCGTCCTCCCGCAGAGTAGCGTGTACTTTTTTAGCGAACCTCGTCCTCCGTGTGCCGCGGGAAGCTCACCTATATCCCGTTTTCTCTTTGTAGAGCGTGGCTGCTTTTGCAGTCTCTGCGGTCGCGTCTCAATGGGAGAGAACTGGGAAACCATTTAACCCGCTGCTGGGAGAAACCTATGAGCTGATAAGGTGAGGCAGAGGATTGTGGGAATTGGAGTCTTGTGACCCGGTCAGTTCTTGTGCATTTTTACCATGTGATTGCCCATTTTTTTGCCTTTTTCTAGGGAAGACTTGGGGTTCAGGTTTGTCTCCGAGCAAGTCAGCCACCACCCCCCCGTTAGTGCCTTCTACTCGGAGGGTCTCAATAAGGACTTTATCTTTCACGGCTCCATCTATCCGAAGCTGAAGTTTTGGGGGAAGAGTGTGGAGGCCGAGCCGAAAGGAACCAACACCCTGGAGCTTGTGAAGTAAGTCTGGCTGGTTGCGCTATTGAGGAGATAATGCCCTCTTCTTGGTACTGGCCTTTTCTCTGTTTTACTGACGGAGACGGAGAAATAATTGTTGAACGTAACAGCCGATGTGCCCCCTACAGGCACCAAGAGGCCTATACATGGACGAACCCAACCTGCTGCGTCCACAATGTGATCATCGGCAAGCTGTGGATCGAGCAGTACGGCACGGTGGAAATTCTGAACCACAGGTAAAATACCCAGAGATTTTAAGGGGTTCAGCGGGAACTTGAGCATCCAGCGGGTGGCAAGCAGAGCGCCATCGTATTCTGTAGCGCTGTACAATGGTTAAACAGGACATACAATACATAGATATATACATTCCATATGGAAGCTCTAAAGTCCTAAAGTCATGGAGGGCCAGGGTGATAGCGCTCCTGCAGTGAATGGGTTATCAGTATTTGGGGGGCGCAGGGACCCCTGTAATAGCCTTTAACCAATTTACTTTTTGTCCTCACAGAACTGGAGATAAATGCGTCCTGAACTTCAGACCCTGCGGCCTGTTTGGGAAGGAACTCCACAGGGTGGAAGGATATATCCAGGACAAGAAGTATGAGTCGGACCTCTGTATCCCACGCACACTCTCTTCACGCATTCTCATATTCTCTCTGTATTACAAATGCTTTCTTCTTTGTTACACTCCCTCATTCTAGGTGTTCTTTCTGTATTGCCCCTTGCTCGGTCTGTGACGTCATGTTACAATGAGGGGCAGTTTATGGTTGGGGGGGGGGCACACCCTAGCTTCTTCCCCGGCGCCCCCTTAGTGAACCCTGCCTTATCACGATGTTGGCACATTGTGGGATGAACAGATGAGAGATCCCTGTGCCGGGGCGGATAGCCTGCGGGCTTATTACTGCCGCTGCTGATTCCTCACTCCAGTCACGGGCGCGGAGTGTCGCTTCCGGTACTGAATTAATTGGAGGAAGCAGACCTGTGAGCGGCAGCCACTCCATCCCATCGGGAGCCGCAGCGTGCGCCTCGGAGGCTCCGCGGGGCTGCAATTACTGAACGCTCGCTGCTTGACGTGCGGAGGGCACAGTCGGCTCGTGAAAGGCTGTCAGACACCATCTGTAACTTGGCCCGCTTGTTATCTGTGTATTTAGCTGCCGTCAGTCCATCTGTCGGTCTGTCTGGTGTTCGAGTTGCCAGCAAGCTATCTGATCCCCCTCTGTACGGGTATCGAGTAAAACGCGGCGTATCTGGTTCTGATTTTAAGTATATTGTAGAATTTCGTAGCTCTTGATTGTGACTCGTGGGTTTTTTTTAGTAAGAAGAAGCTGTGTGTGATTTACGGGAAGTGGACCGAGTGTTTGTGGAGCGTGGATCCGGCCGCTTACGAGAACTACAAGAAATCCGACAAGAGAGGAGGGGAACAGAAAAAGCCCAAGCAGGTAAAGGGTGAAAGCGAGGGTCCGCGTGTCCCCCCCTTCCCCTGTGTCCGTCTTCTCTATTGCCAGAGCCCAGACTCTGCTTTCTCGCTTTATCTGCCTGTTGATTTTCATCCGTAGAGCGAGCAGGCGGTGAGGTCCGAGGAGGACGAGGAGGACAGCATGCCGGAGGTGCAGGAGACGGTGCAGGTCGTGCCGGGGAGTAAACTCCTGTGGAGGATCACTACTCGGCCACCCAATTCCTCCCAGGTGAGGAGTGGTAACCGGGAATGCCTCAATACCCCCGGCATATTTCTCTCTGCCACCATTCTTTGTGTCGGCTGTTATCTGTGTGTCTGATCATCTGCCTTTTTACTCCAGATGTACAACTTTACCAACTTTGCCATGGCTCTCAACGAGTTGGATAAAGAACTGGAAGACACTTTAGCGCCAACAGACTGCCGCCTGCGCCCAGATATTAGGAGCATGGAGAATGGGGACTTAGGTGGGTGATGAGGACAACTACCTCTGGCACTACAGCCTTCCTTTACCCCCCCCCGTAACATGTTTTGTCCCCAATACTCAGCCAGCCACCCCCTACAAATCCTCTCCCACCTGGCATTAGGCAGAGAGTGGAAAGGGCATACCTGGGTACTTTGCCCTCTTGACATTTTTTCGGGTTTCTCCTCCAGATCAGGCCGGTAAGGAGAAGGAGAGATTGGAAGAGAAGCAGAGAGCGGCAAGAAAAGAGAGAGCCCAAACCACTGAACAATGGAGAACAAGGTAATAGAACTTCAGGGACCTCACGGTATCTGAGTAGCGGCCATGTGTAGATACGGGATATGCCCCCCGGTTACTGGAGGAGAATTTTTAGGGTCTCCTCCGCTCCAACCAGCTTTTATCGTCAGAGGATCAAACTCTCTTAGACCTCTTTTTCCGTTCTCTCATAGGTGGTTTACCCAAGGAAATAACCCGCACACCAGAACGTCCGACTGGCTCTATACAGGAAAATACTTCGATAGAAATTTCACGGACTGCCCTGATATTTATTGACGCTTCTCCCGCTCCTCGGGATCCCCGTTTCACCTTCTGACTTAAAAGTCATACGGACATTTGCACCGGAGCGTCAGCTCGCTAACTGTGTCTACGGCTATATATATTCCGTAGGTTTATTTTTTGGGGGGAGATAACGGAACAATTTAAGGAAAACAAAATTGTATAGCAGAGAGGGGGATTATTTAATTACAGCGGGTTGCCAAAGAAAAAAGCATTAGAGCCATCCGTCGGTATGTGTCCAGGAGAAGCTGCGCATGCATACGGATTTATATTTCTAGGTTACAAGAAATCTGGCTATGGGTCGGGGATTCGTAACCTAAATGATTGTGATTTATTTGGATTTTATATATGGGGCGATTAACACTGATTTTGATGAATGGTTTCCGGTATCACTTAGAGTGTAGGCAATAGAGCAGAGTTGGGGTGTTAGAGCGACCGGTTGTGAGATTATAAAATTATGCTTTATGTCTCAGCTGAGCCAGAAATTCCTCTTTTTCGCAGAAAAAAAAAGCGCCTTCTGTCTGATGTCTGCCCCCTTTTTTCGTGACCCATGTTTACTAAGCAGTGCTCTGCGCTGGGGCCTATCATCTACAGATCGCCGGGTTGAATATCAATTCTAGCTTTGATTTGGTTCTAATAAGCACAAATGCATTTTAAACGTTGAACGTCTTATTTTCTGTATATAAAGTACGGCAGTTTTTCAGAGACGCTCTGGATCATTATACATCGGAAGGGCCGGTCGCAGCAGCACCCCGGAACCTGTCTGTTTTCCTGTAAGACGTGGCTTGTATTTGTATTGTGGAAATTACCTTTTTTTTATTGTCTTAGACACCACGCTAACTAACTGTTCACCCCGTAACCACTGTTGCCGTCTCGTATGGGTGTAAAGTTCTCCGGCTCTTTATCCCGGTGGCTGGTCCAGCATTTTTAACCCCTGATTGTTACACTATAAAGGGGCAGCCCCCAGGGAACCTCTCACGCAAAGAGTAATGCATAGTTAAATCAGCGAGACTAAATTAAAGACCCCCCCCCATTATCTCTTCCCCACCGCTCTCTGAGATAAAATGATAAACTCCCCGGGTTTAGGCCCGAAGTCAGTTTTTTAAAAGAAACGGCTACTCTCATGATAATCAGCGAGCCGTGGACATACCCCTCTGGGTAACAACTGTACAAAAGGGGGGGTCTACGCCTGTTAACACCCACCCCCCTACAGAATACTAGGGCTTAGTGGCATTCCTAGGAAAGGTAAAATGGGGGTAAGTACCCCACCCGGGTGTATTTTTCTTTATTTAGCACCATTTTTTAGCCATAGGTAACTAGAACAATGAAATAATAAATAGAATGAAGGATCGCGTCTCAAAATGTATCGGGAATCCTCTTTCTTGGTTCCTAAATCCCTTTGCAGCCAGGAGGGGGGCTAAAAAAAGAAAGGACTCATAACACCTTTTCTTGATGTATTTTCTGATTCGGATCAGCTGCCCGGTAACGTTCAGCCGGTACCCTGGTATACAAGATATTTTATATTTAATAGATTATTCATCCTTGTATACAAATCCTCCGAAATCCTCCAATGAAACTGCGGAAAGCTTATCAAAAAAAAAATCTTGTTTTTTGGGAGCTTTTTTTTAATGAATAAACTGATTGCCAGAGTCTTCTATTTTGAGGTTGATAGAATTTATATAAAACTTTTGGGATGAAGTCTGCAGTCCGGCTGATCTTTCAATGTTTTCATTTCTCCGCTTTCACTGTTAATGGCAGAAACGGAGGTTCATCAGTTGGCCCCGAAGCGCCTCTTAGTTTCTTGGTTAAAGTCTGAATTAGGACAATTTTAAGGAAATAAAAGAATTGTACATATTAAAAAAAAAAACTGGTTACTCAACATTGAGACGGAGACTTCCTCGGCCGACCCTAGGGACTTCCTCGGCAGACCTAAGGACCTCCTCCGCAGACTTTAACCACAGATTGATTGTTAAGGTTTAACTCTTGCAGAGGTGGGCACGCCAGAGTTGAATTTCCTGCCCTCCGCGCCCTCCAGCCAACGTTTCCATTCCTGCATCTGCTTCGGTGTCACCGTCTGCAAACCGTACCGGCACATACTCTTATATTTGTCGTGTTCCAATCGAGCGGTTCCAGGTGGAACACCTCGACGTCTGCCTTATTGTTTTATGTGTGAAATATCATTAAAAAAAAAGGAATATTTATATTTCTATATATGGAATATTTCTTTTTTATACACAATGTTGCGGATCACCTGTACCATACAGCAATATTTAACGCCAAGCGAATGAATTTATACAGAGTCGGAGTGTCCGCGGGGGCGCTACTTGGGTTGCAATGGACATTATTTAACGTCTGTAAAGCGGCGGCCCCCGGGTTTAATAAAAAGGATTGTGATTCTAAGTATTTCGTGCTCCGTGGTATTTGTGGATGGAGGTTGACCGCCAACGAGGTTCTTCTAGTGACGGCTGCCAATGTGAGAGCGTCCAGAACGGGAGGTCTCGCGATTATTTCCATTAAAATATATATATATTGTCAAAAATAATTGGATTCCCAATCTTCGCTTGCCAGTCCTGTTGCAAGAACTCAGGTGAGCGATCGTTGAGTTGCCCACAAGGTGAGGTCCTCGTTGGTAGGTCGGGTCTTTACTACGTTGCCAGATTCTATTTCTATAGATACATTGTAACTGTTAATTGGATTCAACACCCTTGGGTATTATTTCTCGACGTATATATTATATGGGGGTATATAGGAACTTCCTGCTACATAATGAGATCTAAGACGAGTTGTCTCTTTGGTCCTTTTGAGGGGACTCATGGACTTCAGACTCAAACGCACGACGCTCCTTTTATTACCATTACCGAGGAACTTAAGGCCAGCACGTCATCAGCAGCCAACATCTGTCTGTCAATCTATCACTGTACACACACCCCTCTCCCTGTCGGCTCCTCCTCCTTCCCCTCCCACACAACGATCACACAGTCACTGGGTGACACAGCAGGCCTGGTGCGCTCTCACTCTAACGTTGCAGTGACTACCTAACTAGCCCCGCCTAATATTGAGATTGCCGTCACCAATCCGGAGTGTTCCTTTTCAGCCGGCAGCCAATAGGACGCGCCGGGCGGCGCGTGCGGGTGATGTCAGCGGCCTGGTTGTAGAGAAGCCTGTGGTGTCAGTGCTGAAAGCGTCGCCTGGTAGAGAATCAGGTACTTGGGTACTGATGGAGGGCCCCGGGCCCCAGAAAAAACTCCCCAACCTCCTCCTGCCAGCATCGCCGCCCATCCCATAGTTTCTCAGGAGTCCCATATCTGACTTATTATCGCCTCAAGGGCCCCCATCGCATCATGTTTCTCTGTGAGGATCCCCATGGGGCCCCTGTATCTCCCTCTGTGAGGATCCCCATGGGGCCCCTGTATCTGTATCTCCCCCTGTGA
>VKOC01008741.1:0-13165 GCA_009364415.1 Spea multiplicata | reverse complement strand
GCGGCATCGGGACTCCTGATCAAAAACCAGGTCAGACAAACGACGGCTTTGTTTCCTTGTTCGGTATTTAGCATGCAAAGTAAACTCAGACCATGTAAATGTCTGAATATCTTAACGAGCAAATTAATAAACAGCATAATAGACCGTGAATGGACTCTTGAGCGTCACTGCCGCCCTGATCTAACCATAGCGAGAAGCTGAGCCGACTTCCAACTCTTAACGTTATCACGGGATAAGTGGTTTCTGGACCAGCTACTGCTCATGACCGACTTTACGGAGTAAGTAGCTTCCTTGATAAACACAGGGTAAGGAAACAAACGTCATTCCATCTGACCTGCGGAGCGACAAACCTGGCTGTATGCAAACGCTGCTCATGCGGTCTTTGGCTTAAAAGCTAGGAAAGCCTTAAAGTTGCAGAACAAACCTTTTCAAGGATGCTGGCAACAAAAGCATTTCATTTAAAAAGATGCAAAATGTTTACCTCCCCAATTATCAGCTGAAGTACAGCGAGGCTGGTCTCAAACCTTTCGCAGACAATTCTCACATCGTAATGAGAGGATTAGAAGAAAGGGGAACGCTGGAGATAAAGCTTCCATGGGGAACGATTAAATAAATCTCAGTTAAATGCAAAATGGAGGACAGAGGGGGAAAAAAACCTGCTTTTCTACACTTTTCATCTCAAATGAATACCCGTGCCAGCACGTTTGCTCAACAGAATATTGTCATCCCAAATTACATTTCACGCAAACAGTTATGGTATTAAAGATAACGTTATGTTTCTTCCAACCTCCATCTCTCATGTTTTCTTCGCGCATAACAGGAGAGGTCAATGTTATTGTAACTTGCATTTTGGGCTCCGCACAAGAATTTAAAACAATGGCTGCTTCTTGGAGCGAGCAGATCACCTCAAACTTCTCGGGACTTATTACCTGCAATAAGAAGTGGATATTAGTTAAACGAGAAATCGAAAACCATTTCAAATGGCATAAAAATGGCCTTTTGAGTCACGCTAAGCTTTCAACTACCTAACAGGAAGCAGAATCATTCTGAAGGTCTGAGAACATTACGCAATAGTGTTTTTAAGGCAGTACTCTTTAGAGTATTACATATTTAGATTCAAACAGTTAAATCTAGTTATTTCACAGCACTTACTGCCAGCTGCTTGGGCAGGTTTTCAGCGATACGACTCAGCAGAGCTCTAGTTGGTTTTTCGGCACAGAGCAGAACCAGGCTGACGTTCCGGTCCCCGCGTAGCAGCAGTCCTTTAGCGAGTACACCAACGCGCAGAACTCCCTTCAGGGCCCTGTCACAAAACAAGTTACACACATTAGGATCATTTGTCTGAAAAGAGAAATACAGTATTGCATGAATAACGTAAAATATTTAACAGATCAATATTAAAATGAAAACGAAAGCAAAAAAAGGGGCCTTTTAGAAACACAGAATAATCAGTGCCATGTAACAGATAAACATGGAGAGACATGAAACATGGGCACAACCCGCGGGGCAGAGAATCCTGAAGTATACGCCATGATTGATGCTTTAAATTCTGTGTTTGATATCCTGATTCTTGAAGGGACATTCAGAATCTCCTTTAAATATTTACATGAGAAATCTGAACAGTTTTCCATGCAGGCGATGCTTTTGGTCGAATGCATCTTCTCCGCTGTTGGCTTGCATTGGAGATCCATTGAGCTTAATAAGACCACCAGCACATACATCCAGAAAGAGCTCCCACTGATTTAAGTGGAAAGACTTTCCTACAAGTGACCGGCTGCTACAAGCACAAAACTTTAAATCTAAGCCAGCCCTTCACATACAGCCGGCTTTTGTGCAGAAACAAAAAAAATATATAGTTGAACATGTGCAGTCTGGGAAGGGCTAGTGCTTTTCCATCAAAGTTATAAGACATACGTCTAACACATAACGAAAAAGATTTAACATAGCATTACTAAATGAGCTTATATGCCAATTTATGACCATACCTCTCTTTTGCAGGGTCCTTCTTATCATCACTCTCCTTGTTCTTACTCTTGTCTTGGTCGGCCATGGAGTCAGAAACAAGCTTCAGAGCTCTTTCTGTGAGCGACACGATTTTTTGGACAGCCTGTAATTCCTCCTCCGTTGGGTAGATTGTCGCATGTTTGGTCATAACATAGCGGTCGTCAGAAGAGTCCGGTCTGCGTAACGGCTGCAAGGATGTTAAAAAAGAATGTTAATGTGCACCTAACATGTAAATCACATTCATTTATCATGAACCAAAAGCTAGTGGAATTATCTTGTTTAGAACCTATGAAGTGCCCCCAATTTGTTGCAACTATTACACGATACAAAAGGGCTTGTCAGATCATGCTGTAAGGTGGGGCATAAAGAAAAAAATTTTTAAAAAAAAAAAGAGGAAAAGGTTGACAGATAGGAAGGAAAAAAGGAGGCCAAAAGCAATTAAAAAAATTTCTGGCTTGGAAAGATAAACTGTTTTAACTAAAGACTTTTAATCTTAATGTGGCATGACATGTAAATTCTCCATTTAAGCAACTTAATAAAAATAAATACATGTTTCTGAGAGTAAGGACATTCTGAGATATGAACAATTTCTGCAGCTATCCAATAACTGATGAGCCGCAGATACCGTCAGTGTAGGGCTCAGCCAATCAGCAAAGAGCACTAGGCAAGCAAGCATTCTTTAACATGCCCTCCAGATCATTACTGAGTCGCTTACTGTAGAACTACTGGTTAAAGTTGGTACCCAGATCATTGGCAAGCAGACAGCACCAGTCTCTGAGAAAGCAACTTAAACATTTTGGTGAAAAT
This sequence comes from Spea multiplicata, assembly GCA_009364415.1. Classification (NCBI taxonomy): domain Eukaryota; kingdom Metazoa; phylum Chordata; class Amphibia; order Anura; family Pelobatidae; genus Spea; species Spea multiplicata. Next base: position 10,354 of record VKOC01008741.1, on the reverse strand, counting down.
AACTGGCTTTCACAAGGAGCCAAATGGTGGTTTTCTAAGAAATATCAGAAAGCCAACTTACTGCTGGCCCTTGAGGTTGAGGTGGCATTCCTGGCCGAACACCCAGTAGTCCTGGTGGCCCAGGAGGACCATGAGGGTAACCTCCATCTGGTACCCTTCGTCGATCATCCCAGTGATGTTGCTCTTCCTCCATCCGCCGCCAATACATATCCTCTTCATATCGTCTAAAAAAGGGAATGGTGATCCTTGTAGTTACTATAAGGTCTATCACAGTTTATCAAAAGCTGTCAGCTTACATGTTTTACAGTAGCTGCTGATGTTTTCAAATACGGTTTAAAAAAACAGGTAGATACTTTGAAATTATAAAGCTTGGTTCTCAGTGGGTATGCCGAAGAGAGCAAACAAAATGTGGCCTTTGGTTCTGCAGAGACACCATAGTTTGGTCGTCTGTTACGTTGTGTCTTCTTTGTTGTGTATTACCCCAGAAGTTGGAGCGCTCCCAGGAAACTGAATTGAGGGACTACATTCTGAAAATTCTAACTTAACCGTGTGGAAAAGTAGCAAGTTTATTTCTAGCATACCTCATTTCCATTCTCCATCGCTCTTCTTCCTCACGCCTTCTCCAGTATTCTTCTTTCTGCATTTGTTTTCGCATTTTCTCCTCCTGAATCTTTCTGGCTCGAATGCTCGGCTTTACTTCCACCTGCAATTCTGGATTCACTTTTTTCTGTCGAAAAGAAACAAGATATCTTTTAGGTCGGCACCTTCCAGCCATTAACACATTTATATTATTTGGACCAACCGCACACCTCCTAAATATTTCAGAGAGCACGAACACGCGCAAAAACACATTCAAGAACTCTTTAGAACCAACCTTGTACTGCAGTCTATGTCTCCGTCCTTTCAAATGCATCTCCTTGGCGTTAGGATCATTGAAGCTGCACTCGCAAAGCTTACAGTGAAAACGGATAACTTTTCCTTCATCGTTGCGAACCTGCAGTGTTACAGAAATAGAACACTAAAAGCACGTGTCTGAAATGCCATCTGCTCTTCTGGTATCGATTTTGGAAGTAAAATAAGTTCATAAGCATGTCACTCAGTTCTACACTTGCTGGCCTTCCAGGTTTTAATACATCAAGAGTATCTCTACCCATTTCAGTCATGTTTGCATTAGGTTGACCACTGCCATTCAGCTGAGTGCCTACATGTAAAGACTAAAGTAGGCCAGGAAAACGAAAAGTAACGGCAACAAATCATTCCAAACGTGATTCAACATAAAGCCACAACATGCTCCTTATTGAAGTATGAAAGAATACTTTTTTTTGGCCTAACATGAAGGATGAGTTGAGACTTAACCCATGCACCGCTGCCCATGTCTTACACGCACATTTTGTGGTTAGCACTGATTTTGACTCGGTAAAGGGAGGATGATACTCATTTTTAAGATTTTAAGAATGTCAGTCCAATAGAAGTATTTCATGCTGCAATACTGAGAGAGAGACTGAGATCTTGCATTCCTTTCAGCAATGTGAAAACTTAAGGTTTTTTCTGGTCCTGGCACAACATACAAATATTGCTACCTTTACAAAACTTGATTCAATTGAATTATATGAAAAGATAATTTTAAGGTACCTCCTCAACGTAATCATGACCAACAGGCTGCACGTCGCTTTGCAGCGCTGCGAGGGTCTGCGCGGCCTCGGACATCGGGTCAATCTTCGCTTCTTGCGGCTGCGCCGTGGCAGTGCTCACCGCTTTTGTGTTATCATTCACCTTGCACTCATCTACTTTATTGCCAGTTGACTGCAGCTTGTTGCCACCTAAAAAAAAAGTCAAAAGAGATTCCAATGACAAATATTGATGAGCGGGGGAACATCAGCGTGGCATTAAAATGACCGATTTTGATACAAACAAGTTGACTTGCCTACAAACGTAATTTTTGGCGTGGTAACTTTCTTCACGATACTGCTAGAAGACAGAGCGGAGGCCTTGCCACTGCTTGTTGTGCTCAGCGAGGAGCTGGAAGAGAGCAGTTTCACAGTAGACGTGGCGACAGAAGAATTCCCGTTAGCGTTTGATGAACTGCCCAAGGAGGCAGATGGTTTGGAAACAGCTGCTGAGGTTACAGACTGGCTGACAACATTCGGCTCAGTTGATGGAATGGGTTTGCCCAGTTTGGTGTGCAACTTCACAACCTAAAGAGAGATAAACAAATTAGGAAGCAGAACACCACAAGTACAAAAACAAATTGCATACAAAAGTAATACATTTGTAATTATACAATTCAGAACCAAAAGGACAGAACAAGGAAAGGATACGCAAACTTTATATAAGTAATAAAGGCAAAACACCAATCAATGGGAAATGATAAAGGATGTATCCACCTGTATTGATACCATTTTTTGTACTACCTAAAAACTAACATTGTTGTAAGTTTTCAGTTTAACACAGCTAATTTTATGTTAACGTGCCAGTGTGTCAACCCTCGTGAACTCTTACTACAATAAATCAAGGGACATCAAGAAAGCGATGGGTTATTTTTACATGTGCTGGATTATGTCTACTCCCAACTGCAATCTAAAGAGAAGTATGGGAAGTAGCTCATTGAGAGACAACGCAACACTATGGGTCACTCAGCAATCCAGCAAGTAAAGATATAACAGGCCTGGACTGTGTACTGCACACTGCTAACAGTGGAAATACAAATACATTTGGTGGCAGAAAAAGGGCAGAAGAGCGCCGACAGCAGCCAAGTGGCAGGGAAAAGGACTGTCTGTTGTGGAGAAATGACAAGCAAAGAAACTGTCTTCCGTTGCATAATCCATTCTCACAGCAGTTCACTTTAGCAAACGTGTTCCCCTCGCTTCTGCAATAGGATGCAGAGCCAGTGATCTGGTTTGCAAACAGATACATGAGAGAGATGAAACGAAACCTAAAGTACTATGTGTTCTGATCACCATAAAACAGCCCGATACAGACAGAAGAACGTGTCATATGGCAGCCCACAGGCTCTGAAGGCTGATCAGCCTACGTACCAGTTGTTCTAACTAGGAACACACATTGAGTGTCAGCACGATGGCTTAATCATCTAGTTAAAAAGACGACGCCATCCCCCAAAGTTCAAATCTTTCACATAACCAATTTTAAAAAAGGGAAGGAGACAAAAGCATGATTTCCAGTTACAGTATTCTACATTAACTTACAATGCAGATTACAAGTTTCCGAACACACGAACAGCAGATGTACAAACCTTCTGGTGCTTCGCCCCTCTAATGTGAGCCGCATAGGCATCTGCCCCTGTGCAGGAAACATCGCAGAGCTCACAGCGAAGCTGGTTCTGGCTCCCGCGGACAGCTGTGCTACTGCTGGTTGTGTTCTGAGAGGCCTTTAAGGCTGCTTCTTTTTTCTTGTGTTTCTGACCTTCCAAATGCTCTTTGTAAGTCTATCAAAATTCAATGAGAAATAATGTAGTCGTATACAAATTCAGTACAAAATGTTTAGAATTGATCTCATCACTCTTTTGCAGTTTTTTACATCACAATCCGTACAAATTTAGATATGGTGGATACATGTATAATACGGTTTGTGCTGGGCAGTAACAACAAGCAGTGAAAATGTTTTCTACTGCCTCTTAGTCCACACAGCGGTTTAATTTAGCAAACCTATTCCCCTCACTTCTGCAATGGGGTGCAGAGCCAGTGATCTGGTTTGCAAACAGATGGGGGTTAAAATATATGTAAATGCTATTTACATGTAAACAGGACTGGTACCCAAGTCTGGAAATGCCCAAGAAACATGTAACTATTATAACAATATCCAATGAAGAAATTGCTCATCCGATAAGGATTAACGTGTTTGAAGTGCAGCTGACCAAAATCTGGCACATGAGAGTATGGTAAGCAATAGTCGGAACAAATTCTGGCAACGAGTCAGAGATAGCGTTGTAGCGAGGAGCAGATTCCAAAGCGGCTTTAGATTATAGCGGCTTGCATACAAGTCATTAAAAGATGCCGACGAAACACAAAGGCGAGCTCAGAAGACACTAGATGTTTTAGAACTTTTTGTACTCATTGATTAAAGTTAGCAACATGCCATGCCATTTGTGCCACCATAAAGCCCAGGCTTCGTTATCCTACATGTCCGCTAGATAATGGGCAACAGTGGCCATATTTGTTTTTACAGGCATGAGCGACACTCAGTTACAAATAACCACTACTTTATTATTCTACAGGCAAGTTGCTGCATAGAAAGAAAAATAAAACCAGCTACACGTTCATAAAAGACGCAGCAAGGATTCGTTTTCCTTCACAAACGCAATGAAGTCATAAAAACCCGCACAGGAGGGGGTTTTAGTGCGAGCCCGCCGCACATTTACTTTAATCCTTTGCATACGTACCTGCGGTCCAGCACAGCTGATCTTACACACATCACAGTAGTGGATCTGAGGTGGTTTTGGGGGCTGTTTTGGTTTCAGTTGCTTATTCTGAAATTGAGGTTTTTTCGTAAAGTTGGTTCCGGTCCAGGCGGCGGTGGCAGCGGCGGCAGCAGCTGCGGCCGCTTGCTTCTGTTGTTGCTGCTGCTGCTGGTAGTAAGAAGATGCGGCTGAATACACCGCGGCTTCATAGCCAGAATACGTCGCACCTGGAAATACAAATGAATCTTTACCCAACAATGTTACACCAAGCATAGGGCACTACAGTTAAGAATGGGAGTTAAGCACCCAATGGGTTCATTGCTTCCTTTTACATTACTACAGACCAAGCATATCTGCATAATTGAAATTGAGAAGGTATATTTTGCTTTCTCTCCCATATTATAATATCAGGGGGTAATAGAAGCATTATTAAACACTCATCTACCGACACCAGCGGTAGATGAGTGTTTAATAATGCTCCTCAGCCACAGCTGATTCTGTGTAGGCGAATGCAAATAAGGTCAACAATGATCACCTTTTGCATATACACATATATTAGAGATTTAAACAGAGAACGTACCGGAATAGGTAACAGCTGTATTACTGTAGGTGGCGCTTTGCGTGTAAGAAGGAACCACGGTGGCCGCAGCCGCAACAGGTTGCACAGTGGAGGAAACGGGATAGATAGAGAACGTTGTGGTGGCCGGGCTAGGGTTTGCAGGTTTGATAGCCGTCACTTGCCGAGTCTGTTGCGCTTGAGTGTACTGAGCAGCACCCTGGCTGTAAGCAGCCTTGGGGGCAACTGGAAGAGACAAGGCGAAAGGAGCTGGTACATAGGAGGAAAAAAAAAGATGTGTTGCAGAAGAAAACAATGGGATTTAGTTAGAGTTCTGGGTAACAGTTCACTTAATTTATATTCTTAACAGCTTCTACAAATATGCAGGCGCTCCATACTACACCGAAAGAAAGCGGTAAAAGAAAAAAAAAAAAGTTATTTTACAAGAACATTTTAATAAACATGAAGAACATAGCAAGGATTTATCAAGAACCATATTATATTTTTTCATTACATTGGCAGATTTGTTCCTGGTATTAGAATTAGCTGTGTATCATGTAGAAACAGCACTAATGTATTGTGGCTACCAGCACAATGACATGCCAGCTTGCCAAGGAGGCTAATATGGTTTATCACTAAAAGAGGGGTGACTTTTGTTGCTTGCTTAAGAAAAACCACCATTTGTTAAGCTATAGTGTTCCTGCCACTGGATGGCTGCCACTATCTCTTTACAAAGTAAACAAGTTTTCGATCCAGTTGGCAAACGCTCCCCAAGCTGTTGGCATCCTACTGGGCGCCTCCGCAGCGGGAGAACAGTCTTCATATCGCTATAGAGGGCTAGGTAAAACTGTAGAGCATTCAATAACAGAATGGCACAGTTTATGTGGGGACCTCTAACCAAAATTTTGAAGGCCCTCACGCCCAACAAATATACAAGGTGAGCCAATGCTTCATAAAATGAATGTTTAAGGTGAACTATAACGGCAAACCCCTAATTGAAAGCAGCCGTGAAAGACATTTCTCCAGCAATTTTACATCAGGTTAGGTGAAAATGTCAGTTTAATAATCGGTGGCAACGCGGACCAAGATTATCTTCCCTTTAATAAACTGGACAAGGTTGTAACTCATGAGACATGCAGGACATGGCCGTGTGAAACAATGGATTGTTTACTGAATATCAAGGGAATACTTTTAATAGATTCCTACAAAAGTCAGATGAATAGGTTAATCCTTTATTTTATTGATGTGGAATGTATTCAGTCTCTCTGCGTTCATTAATCCATTCCAATCAAGCTGTTCGATGGACACTAAATTAAAGCATGTGCATGGACCCCAGTGACCCGACATGCGTGTTTCCACAAGCCATTTAACAAGTGGGGACACAACATGGTACAGCATCCAAGTAAAAGCATTATCATCAACATATTATAGAGCAGCGTGAAGCAAGCACATATCCAACTAAATCTCTGCACAGTAAAATGTATATCAAGACTAAAAATACTAAAAATATAACAAAACACTGAGCAGGATATACATATTTCATCAGGATTACTAAATCCTCTCAATTATACGACACTATGAAGTGTTCCAAACCAGGCAAAAGGTTTAAAAAGAAAGGAAAATAATATGGATCACATACCTGTCTGATAGTAGGATTCTGCCACAGATGGTTGCTGCTGTGCAGCTACAGCGGCTGCAGTCGCAGTTGGTTGCTGGTAATATTGTTTGCTGTCGTACGCTACAGCAGGAGCCGTGGATCGGACGTAAGAATACGAATCCTGGATAGGGATGCAGAAAAATTAGAAAACCCTAGTTAGTGCAAACCTTAATCACAATGTACTTAAAACACTAGAAACAAGTCAAAACAAAGTTTTGCAATATTTCTATTTTGTCCATCTCTTCATACTATCTAAACCACCACCATTATTAGTTCAATAAAAAAAAAAAAGGTAAAAATGTGTTTGCAGCACAAGGGATGCCAAACCTAAGTGCAAATTCTGAGCAATTACAAAACACACAAACCTGGTAATTTTGTGTAGTGACCGGAGGAGGGGGCGGTGGAGCTTCCTGCTGCCTCTGGGTATAGCCATAGTCTGTCGCCGAATGTGCCGCCGGGTATCCCCCGTAAGCTGCCGTAGCCGCAGCTGCAACCGCCACAGGCGCAGGACGAGCAACGGCAACCGTAGCTGCTGCCGGAGCATAGGCTGCCGTAACCGTGTGAGCAGCTACTGGAGCCTGGTGAACCGTGTAGCTCGCCACTGTAGTCGGATGGGAATAAGCTACGCCTGATGCCGGTTGTTGGCTACAAAGCAAAGCATTAGGAACAGATTCACGGACTGCAAAATTAGACAGATCATATTCAAGACATGCAGCGGCTGACAGTATATCCCCAACATTTATTGGTTTTGACATCCAGGCAAAACACGTGCCTTATATTTCAAATTTACCAAAGACGCAGGTCCCATACAGTTGAAGTGTTTAATTTTTTTTTCTTTTTTAGCCTTTTTGTGTTCTTTAATAAACACCAGATCTAGGATTTGGACAGCCAAGCACAGCAGCAGGAAACATTCACCTGCTTGCTGGAGCCCATAACAAGGTGATCATCTGGGTAGCCTCCTCCTCTGACGGCTCCTTTCTTACTACCAACACTTAATGTCGATAATTGTAAAGATTTCAATGATCATGTACATGATTTAACATACTGTACATTCAACGTAAAAAAAGTTAATTTAATCATATAAGGTGTCGAAGGACCCCTAACTGTGATATTTACACATTTATGTTCCTTTAAGACATGATTTCATCGTCATCACCCCCAACAACCACCACCCCGGCCCCCCCACATAGGATTAGTTATATCAGTTTGTACTGAAACAGAAGTTGCGGTCAAAACAATTTGATTTTTTGCCCATACACTTCCATCATCAGAGTTAATTTCGCAAACATGTTCCCCTTGCTTCAGCAACAATATACTGGGCTAGTGATCTTGTTTGCAAATGCCTTTCCTCCTGGAAATGTTAAACAGTCTTAACATGCATTTTGAAAAATAAAATTACAATACCTATACTGGGCAGCTCCTCCATGGGCAAATCCAAAGTAGTTGCCCGTAGCCATTTTGGCTTCTTCACCCAGCCGGCTGGGGACTGTGTATTTAGAAATAAGAAATGCGAGTTTTAGGTGCACTTACAGGAAACAATCAGCATGTATAATATTCAAATAACGACAATAATCCCCATTACCCCCATCTGGCATTTACTGGATAAACGGCAAATGCACATAGACAGGATCATATAGACACAAACATACAGAACACTTACCATAGGTGAAGGAGACCACTGGACATATGGGAATCATGAGTTCTTCCTTACGTTGACCGATAACAGAAGATCAGAACCTGGTCATAACGCACACAGACGGCGTGTGAATTCAACGTTCCCCTCCGTACCTGCGGAGACACGCATCATTTCCCTTAAAAGCAGAATCGCACAATGCCTTTGACACCCACAGTTTATCGCATCATAAAAACCAAGCACGGAGATTGCTGTATTTGCGTCTTTCGTGTTCTCATCCCAGCCCACAAAAGAAAAGTCCCACCGCGCAAGCTGTTTCCAGCAAAGGCACCAAATGTTCAATTCTAAGCCAAGATGTAGAGGGAAACCGAGCAAAACACGAACGCATCTTAAGTCAGATCGTGAATAAAAATTAAATTACTCTCAAAGAGCTTAAGGAACATATGGGCAGGAAAGGTCGCGCAAGGAAACCCGGTCTTTAGTCGCATAATGAACTAGAGTTCTAGGACTGCAATCAGGATCACTGTAAGTACCGAGACAAAGCTCGTTAAGAAGGTCTACAAAGGTTATGTTTATATCGACGTTCCCAAAAACAAGCCAGAAAGGGCCAAGACGGACGAGGGTGACTGCTACCGAGAAAGACGGTCTTCAGGACTTGTCAATGTAACCCGGTCCTGGGTCAGGCTGGGGGCCAAACAAACACACTTGTATCCCAGATCCACAGACCCAGTTAGACCGGGGATTTAATTAATGTCGGCGCCCCAATAAATATACCAAGTCACGATAAGGGTTCTAATGAAACGGCATCATGTTTAGGCAGAAATGACCAACGCGGGTAACCTCTGCATCCGTGTGAAGATGTATTAACATGCAGCAACTGACACAATTACTGAAATCATCACAGCAAAGAAATTCACTTTAAGGACTACGGCTCCTAAACAGATGAATGGAGCGGTTCGTTATCTTTGCTACTTAAATAATTCAGACCGGCTCTTAAATCCTCCAGAGAATCTGCCCTCATAATGGTGCCTATTGCACCAACACAAAAGGAAATGTTTAGAAGAAAGGCAGACACCGGTTACCAACCCACCGGCCTCTATAACAGCGGAAAAAAATGTTAGCGTTTCCTTAGATATATATATATATACGTTCCTTGGATATATGTGGAGAGGCTGGCCGACAGAAGCACAGGGGAACCTAAACAACTACATGCCCTCCGCTGCCGGCACAAACATACCGTCTGAGCATTAAAGAGGGAAAGTGCTTCTTTGGGCATTAAATACACGGCTGTACACAGTGATGTACAGAACATGTATACATAATGACAACGCTAATCACACAGACCTTCGTTAGTCTGCAGATCCTCCCGGGGGTGTTTTATTGGAGGTGTTATATTTACTGTAAGGTCGCATAGAATGAATCTCCTGCGAGGCGAACAGCCAGAGGGGGCGAAACGGAGAGGGGATCCTGATGAACCTCTCATCGTGTTTGCATGGGAGGAAAAAAATCCTTAAAGGTTAAAGCTGTCTATACTATAAATATATATTATTGTTATTATTAGTATGAAGGCAGTCATGGAAAATTACTTTTTTTTTCTCCAGTGAAGGTTGGTTAATCTGTTAATTTTAACTAAAAAAAAAACAAACTGTAGGTTGACTGGATAAAAAATATTAAAAACTATACTTGACCGCTCACTGAATGAAGTGCTTGCTCGGTGTCTAACAAACCTAACAAACCCCACCACACGTGCATACCTGGATTTGGGAGCGTTTTACTCCTCGCGACAGCCAGAACCGACAGAAAGAAATGGCAAAATATAAGAGCTGAAGCTCTGGCCGCTGAGTTGTAGGTGGGGGGAAAAAAAGACAAAAATAAATAAATCTGGGTGATCTGATTATGAAGAGTCTGCCGCAGGCGCTGCTCCTTTGTGAAGGCCTTTAAATTGACCGATTACGTTTAAAAGGGGGGGAAAAGTAAAGATTTGCAAAATTCCTTCCACCGATTGCAGAAGAAACACGTCATTTATGCAGCGAGATGTAATGGGACGCTTTATACCGCTGCACACACCTAATAGCTACATTTACTATACAGAAT
>VKOC01008738.1:0-36429 GCA_009364415.1 Spea multiplicata | reverse complement strand
TATATTATAGATTATAGAATATTGCAAGCCTTTGGGATGTTATGAAAATGTTTTATCATACGCAGCCCTCATTCTTTATAAGATTAGTTCATTTATGAGATTAAGGAAACACTGATGAGTTGTAACCTGTCTTTTTACCTTTGGGGAGCGATCTTTCTTTCTCCGTTATATATATATATAATGTATGTATATAGCGCCCAATATGCCCTCATTCAGAGAGAATGCGTGAGGTTATTCCACTTATTTGAAAGAGGTTCCTATCTCACACACGCGGCAGGGGTGTGATAGAGGCGAGTCCGTGTAGTGTGTGTCAAATGGACGAGTGCTTTGTATAGTTATTATTTCTTCATAACCGGTGCCGGGTGTCTCAAAGCATTTCTTACCCTCTCTCAGTCTTAGTACGGAGAGCAAGGGGTAACATTTACAACTGAGGGGAAGACAGAGAAGCATTGTAGCCGCGGCGCTAAGGATAATTATCACGTTCACGTGGTGGTAAATGAACATTTCCTTTTGTAATAAATCAGGTTGGTGACATTAAAGGGACACTGCAAGTGCTGCCCAAATGTGGCACTTGCTTAACTCCTTTCCTGCGTCATTTAAAGGGGAAGTCCATAGATCATAAAATCAAATGCTGTATACAGTGATGCAGTTTAGTATTGGCAAAAACCTCCTTTAATTCCAATAAACTTATTTTATCCTCAGGCCTGGAGGCGCCATTGTTGTCCGTCGTGTGATATTTTGGATGACTTTCCCTACACCACACTGAGCTGATTCTTTACGGCAATGCTAATGAAGTCCGTTCCTCCATAGACTTTCATTAGTCAGAGAGTCTGGCTGTGTGATTAAGACATTCTGTTGTTTGTCACAGGCAGTATGATAAGGTGTTGGGCTACTTGTCTAGTAGATTGGGCTAAGGTACAAAAACCCTACAAGCTTTTGAAAAAGAAAACATGGAATAATAGTTTTGAAAACTTTTTTTTATAATAAAATAGATGGTAGTGAAACGTCGGTGCAACATCCAGAAATTACTTTGGATTTTCTCGTCACGCAAGGCTCTCGTTTGTCCTACAATTCACCATAGATCTTCCAGAGGCCAAAACATTGACCTTCCTGAAACTGAAGGGGTGGATAGTTGTCTCATTATTCCCATTCTGGGGTTAGTTTGAGTGACAGCTCCACCCTAAGTATAAAAGGTCTCTGTCTAAAACAACCTCTGACTTAATCTTGTAAATACCCTGGTGAACGTTGCGAACCGATTACATAATTGAAGGAGTTTTGCCGTGATCATAAAAATACTTGGAAGTCTATGTGATTCGTGCTTTTACCAACATATTAAATGATGTCACATTGCGGCAGTCATCGTTGTCAGGTTTCTCAGTTTGGTTGAGTTTAGCTACAGAAATTCATGGCTAACAGTGAGTGAAGCAGCCAGCGGTGGGATCTCTTCGCTGACAGCTGAAATAATAATAAGCTTTCTATTCACTTTGATGTTTTTTTGAGTAGGTTCACTTTTAGAACTTTAAGTCCTCTCTACCTCTGGGGTGATAAATCATTTTCACAAGCCCACTAAGCAATCAGTATATCCTAAAGGCCTTATTATGTGTCACACTCATATTAACACTGTATACACACACACTATACTGCCATACAGTAGCACACACTCACACTGACACCATACACTTGCACATACATACATTAGGACAGAATAGATGGGCCTAACAGTTGTTATCTGCTGCCAAGTTCTATATTTGTTCGTTTCATACCCCGCACACACGTTCACTATCTCCCTCATTACCAGCACAGCTTGCCTTTAGCGTGGCATTTGCCCTGTGAAAGAAGAAGCTGCCCCCGGAGACCCTGGGTGTTCCCAGTTATAAATGGTGGAAATGTGCCGACAACAACAGGCTATCTATGAAACTCCAAAATAAATATAATGCCCGTTGTACAGCCCTGTGGATGATATCGGTGCTATATAAAATAATAATAATAATAATTAATTGATATTGACAACTACATCACATGTGCAATTAGCTTATGTGAACCTATTGATAATGTTTCCTCCATTAAAGCTTATTAAATAGACCCCCATCATCAGAATGCCCCTATTGGCTGCGGAGATATTATTCCACACCAGTGTTACATGCTTGTGTTGACCGAGTATAAACATTTCTGCATGATCTTTAATTAAGGTTTCAAACTTCATTAGCCACGAGCCATTTTCTGCTTCAGTCAATAAAGCTCTTTGCGTTTGCTCACGTCAATGCGATGTTTACCGAGGAAGAGTAATTCATCAATAGATGTGCCAAGTGGTGGGACTTAATTACCTCGGAGTGTACCTGTCAGACAACAATGGTGGCATTTTTAGGATGAGACAATTTGTTCTATGTATTGTACTGCGAGATTGCATGGATCAAAAGGTATTTAGATGTAAATGCTGTAAAAGTTGTTGGCGTAGAGGTGCAAAGTACCTCTGAGCTGTGTAGTAGAGCGTCTACGTGAAGATCCTTCTGGGTCCAGCTTACTGGCCTAGGCCCTTACCGACGTCTTAGGCTTCACAAAGTCAACTCTGGGGTTTATTCTATAAAGTGGACGTTTGCAGCGGAGTTGAGGTTTCAGCTCCCAGATTTCATGACTGATTATGAAGGACCATCAGCTGTGAGCTTCTCTTTTGAGAAGGGATGAGTTGGCCCTGCATAGTGCATACATTGACTCTTGAGATTTTACATATGCATTTTGCAGGGTCAGCTCTGCCCTTCTTGTAGGAGAAGGTCACCAGGGATGACCCTTCCTAATATATATAGAAGCCGGGGAAACTACCGGTCTTCTGCAAACTCTAATCATAGTGAATGGACCCAGTGGTGATGCCAGTAGCTGGCCAGACAGAATGGGAAAGGTGATCAGCAAGCCGACTAACCAACTAATTAAAGGTGATCAGCAACCCAACTAACATAGTAACTACCACTCAAAAATAGGGAAGATATACTCCGCATATTTGTGTAATTATTTGAAAATAATAATCCCTTTTAATGAGATCTTTTTAATGTCTACAATGTAGTTTTTAATGCACAGACAAGGTGATTTTGTAAATATTGTTTATTGCTTGCAAACATCATTTTACTAGAATGATACATTATGGAAATATTTAATTAAACGATGCGTTTTGTTTGAAAATGTGATCTTATGTTTTACTTGGAATATTATCGCCGTGAAATAATGTTTGAAAATGAACACAGTGTATATAACACCAGGACCTTGTTTGCTTTGTGTTTTTATATATTAATAGAGGATCAACAATAGGGGTGAAAGAAAAAAAAAACAATTAATGGAATATCTACTGAAGAGTTCTGTGTTGAGTGGAGTTATTTACCGCGCCTGAAGAAAAAGAATAAATTAATTGCTTGTTGTCCTGGAGTAGTTTGAATTAGATTTACTTTGAGAAGTAGACAAACTTGGCGTTCCCAAGGTCCATATCGACCCAAAAGAGTGACACTATCTAAAACATATCTTCACTGGAAGAGGATGGGATCCTGGAATAGCCAACGGGCAGAGGTGGTAGGAGCTGATGTACTATGAAATAACATCTGTGACACATTGCCTTCCGTAGGGGAAAAAACAAGAATAAAGGTTATAGTTAGGGAAGGCTAGATGTCCAGTGGTACTTACCTGCTGTCTGGCTCTATAGTAGTTCTGATTGTCTACTTATCCAATAAGCGCTGGGGCAGCAGTCAGGGAATGGGAGCCCTAAAATATTCTTGGAGCAAGGGTTAATTTGGCCCTGTATGACGCAATGTGCCGTTATAGGGTGCAGTCCCCTCGCCTCCCCTGGTCCCTGCACAGATGTCGGCGTTGGTCCCAGCCCTGTCCCACACAGCTCAGCAGTGTTTGTATTCTTTATTTGGGCTGTTTGTTTCCAGGTCGTGTGTGTTCTAAAATAGGCCGGTGTCCGCAAGGGATCCGACAGCATGTGTGTGACAGCCGCGCATTCCATAGATCGCAGGTCAGCAAACCACAGCTTCGGCCCCCCATGAGCTGGTTGGCAGGCCAGGGTCCTCTGAGCTTGTGGGAGGTTTCGCTGAAGTTTATGTGACCGATAGTACAGCGAGGGGCTTTCGATACAGTCGGGAACGCGATATTCAGCCTCCCCCAAATGGTTTTACTGCAGCTTATTCTTAATGATTTCCTTTCGGAGAAGCGACGTTACCCCCGAGGTTTCTTCTTCCCAAAGGAGCCGGTCTGTCGCGCAGCACCATGGAGTAAAGAGGGTTATGTTTTAATGAGCAGTTTTACGTTTTGGATTTAATGTGATAATAAGGAACATAACTTATTAAGTTTAATAGAAATCACAAATCATTATTATGAGCGGTTGAATCTTTCTGTGGAACATCCCAAAGGGGTAACAACTCCTACCATCTGCTGGGAAGAGAACGTGGACTCGGCAACTAAACCACAGATCCAAAACAAGTTACTTTTTGACTTTGTGGCCCTTTCTTTCTGAAAATAAAAGGCATTGTTGCTCCTGTAAGGAAAAGATTGCCCTCTTTTGGACAGTCAGTCCCTATAGGGGACCCAAGTGCCTTTCTCCCCCAATGCACCTCTTTTTTAGGATCTCAGTATGTTCGCTGGGTATGAGGGCATCGCAGTTCTCCAGCCCCAAAAGTAACAACAGTGTGTTTATAAACAGCAGAAAATGTTTCTAAATAAAGTGATATAATGGATAAAACATTAGTCGCCATCCAACCTGTGATGAGCGTAACCGTAAGAGGGGGCAAAGAAATCTCAATTAAAGATCACCCTGGCCATCAGCATGCCACGGGGGCCTGTCAGATAGCCGCGTGTCTGTTATAAGCCCCATGAGATATGAAGCACTTGGGAAAATACGTGATTGACTGACAGCCCATTCATATTTCCATCGGCGGCTGTGATGCAAATGGGATCGGCGGTGAAAGTGGCAGGAGATGGACGGCTGCTGCCCACGGATCTCCATTACGGGAATGCTTTTGCAGAAATTACCCCCAAAGACAAGTAATGGCTGTTAATCATGTTAAGTATAGCCGCCATTATAAAAAATTTATCTTTTGGTTTTTTATTTCTTACACGATAAAGGTTGGCTGACAGATGTATTATTTTATATTGCAGCACTCAATTTTTTAAAATAAATTTCCACTGCTGGATTAGCACAACTATCCCAATATATAATATATATATATATATATGGGGCGTGGCTGGCCCCTTATAATGGATCAGTGAGAGTTCTGCTTGCTGGAGAAACCTGTCAGTGTTGGCCGATCATAATGAATAGTTGCATTACGGAGTTAAAACCACAGCTTTCTTTCCAACTCTCCCTTTAGTGCATTAACTACTCTATTAAAGATAGAATAAGTAGGGGGGGGTGGCAGAAGAATATAAAGGGCCCTCCTCACCTGTTGTCTCTGTAAGTCAAATTGTTATGTTACATATTACTTGTTTTTGTCCTGTCCACCCGTTGTACGGCGCTACGGAATTTGATGGCGCTATATAAAACAATAAATAATAATAATAATAAAGAATTCCAGAGAATGCGTGCAGCAGAGTTAAAATCCAGAGGAAGGAGCGGGGAGAAACAATGACTATGGAGCAGCGGCGCATGTCTCGGGCAGAGTGCATGCAATGCATTTAAACATCAGTAGATGTGTTGTTATTTTATTCTTTTATCTGAAGGTTTTGTTTTCTTAACACAGGACTCTTTTCTGTTTCTATAACACAATCAAGTGCCCCCTTTTGTGTGTCACATGATAATTAGTGGTCCCAAGAAAAATTATGAACACGACAACATTTTACACGATTAAATAATTTTTTATTAGAAGGGTTTGTGCGTTAAAATGCACTACGGATGATGCCTTTAACTGGACATTTAGTGAAAAAAAAGATTAAATATGGCACAGCACCATTCACTTCCTATATTTAGAGGATTTCACCCCATTATTGTCTCTTCTTTTAGTGGAAGCTAATTGGTTCTCACCCCTTTTGTGGAGGAAGGGGGCTTCAGGACAGGAAACTAATTAACATGCTAATTTCCCCACCTTTTGCCCTTAGGTAAAATAGTGCCCTTCTGCTAACAAAATACCTTTTGTTTGAAAAAGTGGAACCGCAAACTTTTATTCTTTAAAAAGTTTACTTTACCTATATTTTTGGATTCTTCAATTTTGTAACGATATGGGAGCTTCCAGAATTTTATCTAGAATTATAGAAAGCTCCTTATTTTAGACAAAAGCAACCTACTTATAAATGGCTTAATTAGGAACACGTTGGGTGGTTACCACATTAGAGATGCTGGCTATAGTATGTAGATCTAGCAGGAAAATAATTACTTGTCTTTTACGTGAACAAAATCACCATTCTAGCTGCCCCTGTATGCAAATAGAATCATCTCCACGGCGACGGCGTATTTGCATATTAAGCAGCATCAGAGCAGAATGTAAGTTAAACCATTTTTCTAATAAAAACAACTAAACACCATGCGAAATTCCAAGCAGAACTGTAACCCTATAGGAACCAAAGCCATGTGAAATATGGCGCCTTTTATAAATAAACAAAATTGTATTATTATTTTTTTTATTATTATTATTATTTGTATTATTACTAATGTTATTATTGTTGTTGTTATTATTATTATTGTTGTTATTATATGAGTGCTTGGGATACAATTGGAATCAGAATGATTAACAAACCTCTGCAATGAGTTCATGTCCCGTGGAGCTTACCGGCTAATATTTGGCATAAGGGGAGGAATAAAAGCTAAAAGCTACGGGGTGTTTGTTTCTGAAAGGAGCCTCTTGCTTCCAGTGTGAATCTGGTTTCCCTGCACATGTTGTGTATTTAAATATCATTTGAAGCATTTGGCTGTCAGGATGAGGCGGCCACATCGAATATAAGTTCATACGGAGAAAATAAAGAGGTTGATTGAAGGGAAATCCGAGGAGCTGAACCCGGGCCCTTAAGGCATTTCTTCCCCTGCCTATGCGCATGGAACTATGTGTAGGCAAAGGATTGGATTTCACAGAAAGGTCACAGCTGAATCATTCCCCGGCTGAGCCCCAGAGATAGAAATCTCCTCGTTCATTGAGCCGAGGATTCCAACCTGCAGCTATGCAGATCGCTGCTAACGCGTATCACAGATCTATGATCTGCTGCGCCCAATGTGTACGTTATGGACATTGTTTTATCTCGGCGGCTTTTCACTAATTAATATCTATCTATCTATATATATATAGGAGGAATAAGTGCACCCGGTTCACATCAGTACTTGTAACGCACGTTAGTAGGTTCATCGTTTCCACTTAAGATGGGAAATGGATATCCGCGCAGCCCAAGAGAAGATGGGGTTTGTGGTTGCGGTGGTTACCTTTCGTTGTATCCGCAGACAGCAATATGTGAAGTCAGCAGCCCGTTCTGGGGAAACAAAATCTAAAGTCAAAAAGTCAGCAGCCCGTTCTGGGGAAGTGAAAGCTGAAGTCAAAAAGTCAAATGTGACTTTACACGGTGATGTATTCTGGCCACGGCCAACAAGTCCGGGAGTGTGGCCGCTTATGCCGCATAACTGGGAGCCAATCGCGGTATTGGGGGTCTGGGGGATCAGGCTGCCTATAGCGGCACCGCTTAATGGGTCTATTAAAAGGGGGATCCCTGACCTCCCCATCCAGTCCGTTAACACTATAGAGAACAATGGAGTCCCGGAGCTTCCGTAAAAAAGCTTTCATTAAAAGGCACTCAAAGAGAAAGAATGGCGGTGTAGGGGAGGTGGCTAGTAGCGCCCCATTAGGGTTGGCCAAGGGTTGCCACAAAGATTAATATGTTGTTTTTTCTGCATCTTATTCTATGCCAACCCAATAAAAGATATCAACTTCAACCACAGACTTCAAGAGTTCCTTACGAGAAAGCTTTATTTGAGACTATATGTCCCATCTTACTTTTACACGACTGATTCACACATTTTGTTGCACTCTTGCCTGTAATTCCAACTAATGATGCAATCACGTTAGTATCTATTCCATGTACTATGTGTATCGATACCCCGATACCCGATCAGGCAATACATTAAATCCCCATCGGTTTATGGATTACATTTGACCATTGGTTACAAAACCAAAGCACTGAAACTGAGATGAGAAACCTATCTGATCTCAGGTAAATAAACTCAGCCCCGGTTTGGCTGTCAGCTGTTTTGTTCTGGGTCCGATTAATGGTAACGTTCTTGCGCATCATCTCAGTCTTGACACTGTTGCGCGTGATTATTGTTGCTTCATAAAGAACCCGTATATTTCATTTCTCTGAACGGCCACAATTAAGGCATTCCGAGTCGTGGGACAATGCACTTTTCATCAGAGGAGGGCCCTTCTCGTAAGAGCTCACACCACGGGACCGGGGAAGGTGTCGAAACAGCTTGAGTGTTGTCCGATGTGGCAATATGTGTCCCGGATTTGGAGGGTGACACTTTCTATGTAATCCCGATGAGCCTTATTTTGAAGCCTCCATGAATCCACTCTGGTCCTTT
This sequence comes from Spea multiplicata, assembly GCA_009364415.1. Taxonomy (NCBI): domain Eukaryota; kingdom Metazoa; phylum Chordata; class Amphibia; order Anura; family Pelobatidae; genus Spea; species Spea multiplicata. Next base: position 27,899 of record VKOC01008738.1, on the reverse strand, counting down.
CTACGGTCGTTAACGCTTGGGTTTCAGGATTTTCACATGCCTGACATATTAACCCCTCCTTTTCCATTCTGGAAGGGAAGCGGTTAAGCTACTTTTTGTAAGATGTTTGTGTTACAATTGCGTTTTTAAGTCTAGAAACTTAAGGGCACTTGCGGAAGATTACAAATGTGTCTTCCCCTTTTTTACGTTGCTATGTTTGATCAAGTCGTTCAGCTTGAATCACATACTTGGTTTGCCCCGATAATCAGAAACATAAGAGTAAAGGACACAGGGTCAAGAAAATGTGTAGTTCACTTAACTCCGTAATTGATGCCTGGTTTCGCCTCTCAGTACAGGTGGTTGGAATTGCTGGGAGACGTCTGAGTCTATTAACCTTACTGGGATTTTAAAGGAAAGTCGAAACTTTCCCTATGGTGGATCCTGGCGTGATAATTTATGTGATCGTATACTTATCAATAACTCTAATATAGCCCTTCCATATATATTGTCCAGAAGTGACAATGTTAAAAAGAAAACCAGCCAGCCATCAGAAAATATAATTATTACTCTTCCTTACGTCACACATCACCTATTTCTATTATTAACCAAAAGGGAGCAATATTGGTACAAAGCTTGGATAGCGGTCTTACTGCAGATGGTATGGTCCAGCTAGACGGTATGTTTCATGGTGATAAGAAAGCTGTTAAAAAGTTGCTCTAGAATCACTTTTTTTTATACAACACTACAGGTATTGTGCTTTGAACAGTGAGTGCTGCTGCATTTTATTATAGATTTAAGCAACATGGGTCCTTTTCAGAAGGTTTTCCAGCTGCAACAGCAACAAAGCCTTGAAACCTCAAATTATTATTATTATTAATTGTTTTATATAGCGCCATCAAATTCCGTAGCGCTGTACAATGGGTAGACAGGACATAACAACAATTAGCATGTAACCTAACAAATTGACTAACAGTGACAACAGGTGAGGAGGGCCCTGCACAAACAAGCTTACAGTCTATTATTTATTATTATTATTATCATTTTTTATTTATATAGATCCAAAGGGTCTGACAAAACTAGAACCGACAGGCTTTGACGAACACATACATTAGGTTAAGGGGACCCTGTTCACAAGAGCTTACAATCTAGATTAGCATTAGAATCCACCCCATTAAACCAGTGAAATACGCATCATTGTAGCGATGTCATATTGAAATTCCCGCGCAGGGTATGTATTCACTGTCTTTCTTCTGTCTTACAGCCCAGAGACACGTCCTGACTTACCTAGAGGATGCCGTTACTCAGCTTCTGGAAAACAAAGAAGAGGTGGAACAGGGCAGCGTCGCCAGGTTTTTCTCAGAGTAGTGAGTATCTGCTCTTTGAGCTGCTGCCTGGGGACGTAAAAGGCAGATTGGTTTAAATCCTTCTGTTTTGTGTGTATACATTTCACCAGTAGTGGAGCTATATGATTAAATGACTCCTATAATATTTTCTTCTTTCACCTGCAACCCTTTGCTCTTCATGTTCTTTCCATACTCACCTGCTCCCAGTGTTGCGTTCTGACGCTGTGTATGGTGTCCCTGTACCCTATTAACTCGAATTACTTGCTTCTTTTTTTACCTTGTGTCCTCTCCCTCTCTGTGTCTTTGCTCTGCATCTTAAAACCACGCTCCCCCCCCCCAGGGCCTGATCTGTCCCTCTCTCCAGAGCCCAGCTCTCTGACGGCAGGATTCCGGGTCACTTGTTTGATGCTCCCGCTTACGCGCTGCGTTTCACCTTGTGGGCATCGGAATGGTTTAATGATCTGTAGTTTGTTACACCAAGGAAAAGCGCCTTTTGTTCTACTCTGCTCCTGAACATGGAACGAAAACCATTCTGATCTTATATGAGAACTTCGGCCAAGTGGAGCTCTAATGTGTTTTGAATGTGAGGACCTCCATGTATTGCGAACAGAGCGCCGCGGAATATATTGGCGCTTTATATTTAAATGATGATGTCCTGAAATAGTATAGAGTTAAAAGTTTTTCAGCAGTCTATTTAGTAAGCCAAGGAACTCGTTATTCATGGACAACTTCCACAGGCTGGTGTGATCTTTAGTTCCTGTTTAATTTCAGTGGGGCGTAACTCATAAGTGCAGCTCTTAGGAAGCTCGCAACGTGCTGGACTAATATAGGAGAAATGGACTTGAGGGACGGACAAGATGGGCTCGAGTGGCTTATTCAAGGCTCAGTTAAGTAAAGAAGGTACTTTAGGTAGACATAACAAAACCAACAGGTATCGCTCGGTATTAAATAACAACTAGCGTGATGCAGATACTGGCGGAGGTTTATGTGCTAACATATATGAACATTTGTGTTCATGCACATTAAAATTAGGGTTGCCTGTTCCTTTAAGTGAGTCTACAGGTGGCACACATCAAAAAGTCTCCCAATACGTGCTCCACGGCTCCGCTACACGCAGGATCAGATTTCCTTTGTCTGACCTCACAAGGAAGGATTGTTTATGTGCGCCGAGAGACACCGTGAAATACCAGTCCTGAAATAACTTCATGTCGGTTGATATGCAGACAGATATATTTCAGGACGGCACAGGTCAGCAAACATTTTGCCCAAATAAACGAATTTTAAATGGTAACAAAAATACATATTGATGATGATGTCACCAATAATATGTAATGCTTACATTTACCATGGTGCATGGCAAGCAGGAAAATATGAAAACTTTTGAACTTTATCCATGAGGCCTTTTCTTTAACTCAACAGCATGGTAAACGAGGAGTCTTTTGAGTTACGTATTCTGAGGTCACTTGCCTAAATATTATATAACTAAAAAACATATAAAAAGAATAAATCTTTATATATATAATGAGCTGCACATCTGGGCTCCTGTCCCTGCTTTTCCAATTAGAATGTTAGTGTCTGCCATTTACTATACAGAATGCTATCCCTGCATGAGCAATGGTGGGACAATAACCACTTAGTGATTAACCACCTGTGCTTAGCCAGGGATATCCTTAAATTCGGAAATGACTGAAAAATGAGAGCCCTTGCGGTCTGCCGACGTCATTAACCTCCAGCCTCCTGGGGCCTGTTAATTATACAGTTCTTGCTCAACACATCTGCCTGTCACATTCTCAAACTACATCAGCCTTAAAATATAGATCTTTAACCCGGCTTAACCAATATCTGAAGACGGTAAATAAAAAATGTTAAACATAGATGGCAAGATCATACGATTTGGGAAGCACCCGTCCTTTCTACGGACTTTTGTGCCCAATTTTGGCAACAGAGTCTGAGAAGTGTAATTGTGCCGCAGAACGTAACGTGATTTATTCCACATACTTTAAAGTGGGGTGACAGAAAGAACAATGAAGTACTGAGTCGTTTCACAGTTCGTGAGCCTGTCTCGGTTTTCTGGGAAATGGCTTCATTCACTCCATCGGTCCTGGCTTGGTGTCATTATTTCCTGTACATAGACAGAAACAAATCATGTAATTCTACAAATACGTTTCACTACAGCACCCCTGACCTCCTTAAAAAATGTCAACTTCCTTTCTAATAAGCTCTCCCCATTCACCTGCCCCCTCTTGACCTGAATGCAGCCTCCTCCACTCAGCTGGAGTGCCTGCAGGAGCGCATCCTCCTGGGAGTGCTTATTGGAGAGGGCACTGCGGGGTAGGGTGGCAGTTTTAACAGGCGACTCTTTCCCAAAGCTTTCATACTTTAGTCCCGAGGCTATATATCTGTTATACATGAGAGTATATAGTAAGGTAAGCCAACAATGCATTCCAAAACCAGTAGGTATCAGCTTTGTGCAAAGAGCTAGTTTTTTTCCCCACTGCACAGAGCAGAGAGTATGTTCGCTGCGGGGAGCACAGAATAAATATTCAGTGCGTGGGGAGCTTGATTTGCAGCTTCAAGGTCTCCTCCTGCAGTTGTCGGCTGTTTTTAAGTTTAATGGGACCCTGGGCAAACATCTGCTGCCGGCTCTTATACATTTATTTTATGTTTTTGGACAAGTTGTAAATGCCCATGTGATCACATGAAACCTTTGTGTTTTATAGGCACCTCGTTCTAACATCAAATGTTATTGTTGCAGAGTCACATGCAATATACTCACACATGTATACATACCGAGGATGCTAATTACTACTCATACATAGTGTGTTTGTATAGAAGTAGTAAGAGGCATATTATTTATTACATTCACTCTAATGAGTTACATATACCTGGAAACTTCCCAGGGTATGCTCCCAGGAGCCAGAGCTGGCTGTATAGAGGTAAGGTTAGCCCCAGGCAGCTCTTCGTGGGTGGGGAGTGGGCGTGGCCAAACACTCCTATCTGCAGAAAGAAGAAACTAGCCAATGAAAGCAGGCTCCTAAGAGCCCTTGTTCTGACCCCACCCCCACGGAGCTTTGTGCTGTCTCCTGCGGAGCCTTTTACCTTCTTCTGCCTGTATTCTCATACAGAGCCATTATTTCTATTACAATGCTGTGTATAATTAATACACACAGCATAATAATAGATATTAAAAGCAAACATCCGGGGATTATTAGCTGGCGTAACAGCAAATGCCTCTATTTTTTTTTTTTTTTAGAGAAGGGCCCCATTCATTGAAGGTTCTCATAATGCACTCGTCTGCTCTGCTTCCATCGCTGATCATCTTGCTTCCCGCTAGCAACCAGCTCTGATTTCTTTCTAAAGTACTCCCTGGCAGGAGCAAAGTGCCCGGTGCCTGACATTACAATAGGAGTTTGAGTTACCGCACGCCCTGCTGTGCCGCGCTGATCAAAGGCACATTCTCTTGTTTCCCCGCTCTTTGGATCTGTAACTCTGCCCTGCTATTTTACGGTAACCCCTGTAGGTAGAAGAGTAAAAAGAAGTGTTCACTTACTGACCTCCTCAAACCAAAGAAAGAATACGAAAAAAAACCCACAAGGGTTTGGAGGACAAAAAAACTTCTAATATCTCCTTTTCTGTTAAAGGGGACAGAACAATAAATACATTTCCTTCAGGACCCCAAGGAGTTCAACATTCTGGCTTTTTTACGTATAGTTTTGCCCAGTGGATGCTATAGCCCCTGATGTTTACCTGTCCGCCCGTGAACTTTCACATTCCATTACCACTTCAGCTTCAGTAATTCACATATTGATGATAGAAAAGTTCAAGAATGTATCAATCATCTCCATTGTGTCGCTTTTAATGTTTAGTAGGTATACAGGAGACATAATTATTTATGTATTCTATATATATATATAATATATATATATATATATATATATATATATATAATTAGATCTATGGCAAATTAAGCTAACTTTCACATCTGGGACTCCCTGCTGTCCCATCGCTAATCATGGTGTGTTTGCTTGGAGAGTTCACAGGTTGTTCCTGGCGTCTAATAACAGGAAGGACAGACAAGGCCGGTCTGTTAAATGGTAAAGAGACAACACACCGAAACAACACACTGATGCTTAGCAGCTTAACCCTTTAAACATCAGACATAGGCTAGCAGCATTCTTATCAGGACAGTTGGGCCACCCTACCGCCCCATTGAGTCGGAATGATGATGGAATCGATATACTGCTTAGAATCATCACTTGTCTGAAGTGTATGCTGTAGAAACATGCCGTAGCCGGTCCCTGTAGGGTTAAGGTAGGTTATAGTATTATTGTATCCCCAAGCCCTATTTCTGTAATTGTTTGCGTTGAGACTTTACAACAGACGTTAATTGGAGATTTTACAATCTAAAACAGGTAGTGGGTAAAGAAAGAGCAGATTGTGAGAGCCCTGATTACATTAGCGGAGGCAAATTTCAGTTTGTTCGGGCGAATGTTGCCTTTACGGAGTTTAGCTTGAACCTTTTCTAGTTCTGACACGGTGTTTTGGACATATTTGGCTTAAACGTTTCACCAATAAAGCTGAAGCTGTGGCGTAAAGAGGTAAAATTATCATATCTATCTAATTCCCTGAGCTGAAGTTATCTCCTTTATCCTCATACTCTTACAAAGACTACCCGGACCAACAACAAGCAGCAACTTAATAGAGACAAGTAACCCTGCGTTTCCCAGGACTGCCCCCGTAATACCAAAAACACAAGGAGGGTTCTCATATACCTCGCTTATTTCCATCTGTAGACTTCATTTAGCATAGTGAACCATGGAACATAGTGTTTGTGAAATGTAACAGAGATATGGGGTTGAGGCTGGCTGAACACCCCGTGGGAGAACGTTCCAGAGATAAGAGGCAGAAATCATTGAGACAACATGGTGGAGATAAACAAACGGCTACGAGACGGAAACTCCTCCGTTGGTACAGATCAGAACCCTCTCACCATTTACAATGGATTAGCTACAGTCATTATTTTTCCATTTTGTTCCAGTAAAAGAATGGCTTCATGAACTATACACTATAGAGGTCTAAGCCCAATGTGCTTCTTCTGCAAGACGGCTCTGCTGGCCTGTAGCAACTCACTCTTTAGTGAATTGGGCCAAATCTGAGAGCCGAGAGAGCTAAATCCTCTGCAGCACATGGAATTCCTCCTCTACAGTTACGGGGATTTTCCTATTGAGAGTTCAGCGCTCTGTGTATCATATTGCATTCATTATTCCGTAAGAATCCGCACATCCTAGCGGGAAGTTGAAAGACTTGCGTGTTTTTCTGTTACAAGAGTCGGTTAAGACTTGCTGGCTTGGCACAGAAGCAAGACTCATCGACGGGCTTGAGGATGAGTGGTACCTGGCATCCTCCAGCCTTTTTTATGATATCTGTCTACAAGTTCCTGTGATTGCCTAAACGTTTCTCCTGCCCTGGCACCGAGCCCGAAACTAATTTCAAAACAACAGCAGACAAAGAACCTCATTGAAAGGTGTACCTCTCCCTCAGGCACAGTGCCGCTCGGCGGGTCACGGTGAAACATTCACCGCTTTTATAGTCTTCTTATCGTACGAGATACATCGCTGTGTACTCACCTGCAGTAAAGCAGGTGTCAGGGGCTAATTTCTAAGGGAAGGGCCTCAGGGCAGTATGTTAACAGGCTCCTGATCTGATCTACCAAAGTACGTGACTAACTCACTGGGCGGCTTGTCTGAACCCCACAGAGACTACTAATCAAATTCATTTTTCACCCAGCTCTTTCCTCTACTAGAGGATTCTGTTTAAGATTCAGTAGATTCTCACCTATGGAGGTATACCTGCCCACTATAGTTCTCAACTGTGCAAGCCCGGCGACCAGTTGCCAATAATCAGATGTTCCAGATGACATAGTCCTGAGGACCTACAAATTCCTATTCTTTTTATAGTCCATGAGAAGTAATGAAGTGCTTGCCAGCTGTGATAATCAAAATGTTCTAAGCAGGGACATCATGGAAACATTATGGTATCTTGTTTTATGGGTCAACTGTATTCTACCATCCCATTATGAGGAAAAACAACAGTAGGTTATGAGGAGTCGGCTCCATATTTTGTCACCCTGTGGATTTACCTTGAGTCTCCCCAGATACAGGGATAAATGACTGGCGATAACCTAAAACAGTCTCCAAGTGGGGAAATAGGGACTAACCAACTGCATACTGAAGCTATTGGACTCCAACTTCCATTTTCGTTGTCGTAAAATGATTCCCATTCTTTAGCAGAGGGTGGGGGCTACCTGACGTCCCACCATCCTCCAAGACTAATCTCACAATTTACATTCAGCCTGGGGCTGATTTGTAAGACGAATGATACCGGGCCATTGGGTTTTAGCCTTCACGCTGCATAAGATAGGCTTAGGTTCCTTACTTGCCCACCAATTAAGGTCTGGTACTTATTTAGAAGGACACAGGAACCTCCAGCTGAGAAGCAGGAAGAACACCAATGTCCTTCAGCTACAACCCTTGCCATGTTGCCTCTAAGAAGAACCACATTGTTATGCTGGCGTGCCCCTTGCTGAAAATCAGCCATGACGCTGCAGCTGCTCCAGATTCTGAAAATTAAATGTCCATTTCCTGCCGTTCTCCCCCAATATAACACCAGTCTGTAGCCCATTACATTTGTTGTCCCAAGGGTTTTAATTGATTTTACGCTGTGATAGCGGTAATAGCGCTGTGTTATTGTTTTATATGAAATAATACCTTGTAGAGGGTTATTATATTGAAATGAAAATAAAGATATGCCCACACCGCACAAGCATTTGCCATTCGTGACCTGGAAGTTAGGATTGTCACGGCAGATAACATGCAGTAACGGGATCCTTGGCTTCAATACACGCATAACTTCCCCCTCTGAATATGCCATCAGTAACAAAACCGGATCAGATGCTGTTGCGTAGAGATTGAGACCCTTGGATCCACTTGTGTGTTTTAAAGGTGCAGTTCCAGCTACTCTGCTGAATCTTAAACTTTTATAGCTAAATGCATACCAAACCCCTTCACGGAAATGATTATTTAGCGATTAAACCGTCAGAGGAAAGAATAAAGAGACAGATCTGGTAAAGTTTATTTGCTTAACATTTCTAGAGTGCAATTTATGTTTTTTATTATTATTATTTGAGTGGAACAGCAGCTCTTATTAAGTACGTACACAATATACATCAGTATGTAGAAGATCATAGCTTCGGTACCGTATTCGGCAATGCTAATTCCCCCTGCGAGTACAATTACTTATTTTCTTTTCATTAATGGTTTACATATTTATAGTGTAACAGGGAAAGCACGCTTTAGGTGGAGTCGTTAACAAATGTAATACAAACTCCTCAGTTATGATGCATCCCAGAGGCCTGAGAGTCCCAAAGACAGTTGCGTGTTGCCCTGTGTATGAGCAAGAGGTTTGCAGCATACGAAACGCCTCCACGAAGCATCCCAGGCATTCGGGACGGACTTAATGTCATATGAGTGAGTCAATACAAAAGCCGTCCAAGGGTCCTTTATGATAGGCATACGTTGGACTGCTCAACATCTGTCATCATGGACCACAAAAAGGTCACAATTTTGGTTATCCTATTAAAAAATGCCATTAAGCAATATGTTTTCAGGGAGCGATACTCAGGATTCCTGTCCTGTTTGGGATCTCCGAGTACTGGCGTTGTACACAACACAATTTTATTGGCTTGCCGGTTGCTGCTCTGCCATAGACAAGTTGGTTTGAAAGTCGGTGGCCCGAGACAACTGTGACTTAGGTGCCATCTTTATTCCCAATTTGCAACCTCACATATCTTTGGGATCATCGTGCTGTGGATGTTCTAGGTCCAGCTTTATTTTCAAGCTCTGGGTGATTATGTGAAATAATTTTCTAAAACTCCTCGATACATTTGGGGCTTTTGGAAATTTGGACGAAATACTCACACCTGAGCATCAGGTCCAGAAGGGATCCTTAATCATCCTTGAAATTAAGGGGCCTTCAGGGTTACATTGTAAACATCTTAATTTTTCTGTTATGTTACCCGTGGAATGTACAGTCCTTGTGGTTTCACATACAACAACCTACTGCGGCTGATCTAAAGCATCTACATTCCAATTTCATGAAATGTGCGGAGGACCGTAACATTCCACTAAAGGCTGCTTGCACATGTCTAGATTGAGAAAACAAGGGCTAACATAACAGCGCGTGTAACTATTCATTTAGTTTTTTCTTGTTTTCTTCTGTACAGTTTTACGAGTGTTTGCCGGGGGACTCACGTCCTGTTCAGAGAGTTCGACTTTGTGCGGGTAACTCCACACAACAGGGCTTCTTTCCTGAGGATCTTCTGGAAGAGCTTCAGAACCATTGCTAAGAATGGAGGTGAGAACAAGGGTTCTAATGCGTCACAACACGACCTTTTAGCATGTTACGTGTCAGAGGGGTACGTGCCTCTGACCATCGAAGGCTTAATCTCCATTCTTGGCCCCAAAATGTAATCGTTTTTTTTTTATGGAAAACGGTTCAAACTGCGACCAAGTCCTTAACTCAAGTATTATGTCTTCTTTCAAGCATATTTTATCCAGTGGAGTCCTTTATAATACTTGAGTTACTGTTTTTCCCTGCGTGGTTCTCTTTTTGTTGGTAGCATGATGTCCCCTTTTCCCCTTCAAGCAAGTTTTTCAGTTGGTTCTCAACAAATAAACAGCGGGCTCTAAATTTGCAGTTTATATAGCAGAAATTCCCCTATAATTAGGATGCACAGCCCGCCGAGCTGGAACTTGCAGCCGAGACAATAACGTACATAGAAAGTATGTGGAATATGTTACCACATTATGTCTGCTGCTGTTAGAAAATAGAAAAGAAAAGCAGTAACTGTTTTTTTAAGGCTAAAAACAACTTTCGTAATGCTGGTCATGGAGTTCCTCCATTAACCCAGGTTTTACGCATCTCCCTACATGAGCACAGGTGGCATAATCTCTATCTGTAAAGCTCATATTCTTGGGGCAAACAAGAAGGCACTTATCTTCATATGAGAAGATCCTGAAAGCCAGATATTGGTGGGGTCTTGCTGAGCTCATTGAGACGTACGCATGTTGAACTGGACCGACCCACTACTTAAGGAAACACTATAATGGAGGAGTTTGGGCTGGATTGGCACAAGATTGTATCCCTCTTCTGGCCGGTACAGGATTTATGGGGACCAGCATTAAAAATATGTGGGATTAGAAGATGAAATGATGAATTAACAAATTACAAGAAAATTCTAATGATGATCTTTTAAGTATGATGTATAAAACTAAATCTTATGGACCCTATAATGTCATATTTAATAATGATCTATTAAAGAAGTGTCCAACCTATTAACTCATCTTAATATCTATATGTTAACCTTTTTGTTAGTTTCGTGCCATTTGAAAGGTTCATAGCTTTAGCTTTATTCACTTGTAAAAAAAACCCACTAGGATGTAATGAAGAGACCCCATTGATGGATGGGGAGGTATTTTTGGACAGTCAGCTCAGATGACCCACAGAGACAGCTGCGTTGTTTGGTTTGCGCGCTGTTTGACCTATACATTAACATTCTGCTTGATGCCGGTGAAAGTGCCTCGTCTAGCGCTAAGATATGCTTAAAAAAATCTCAAGAGTATAAATCTTCTGCCTGGCATGATAGAAGCAAAGAGAGGACAAGATGGTGTTTCTCAGCATATCATCTGGCCTTGGAGATTACAGTCGCTGGTTGCGCTGCTAGAAGTTGCGTCATTTCGCTGATAATAACTTTGTTATGTGCGGTGAGATTTAGAGCAGATCCAATTCCCAGCAGGCAGAACCAGTGAATTTCTTTTTATTAATCTTATGGAGTAACATGGACCTTCATTTATTCTCTACACAGTGTGACCTTGTTGGGTGACGGAGATGCGCTGTTCTTGGGCAGGGCTTGCGGAGTATAGACTTGGTAGAGTTTAAGGGAAATTGATTTCGCCATATTGGTCCAAGAGAAGATGGAGCCTTGAGCTGAAGTTAATACTGTTTATTGGGCCAACGTAGAAAAACATACGTTGAGTGAACATAAGCTTTTGGGGCCTCAGAGGAACTGATGGCCATACATTCTCCTTCAGGACCTTCTGGTAGAGAACACAATTCACGGCTCCATCAATTATGGCACCCAGGTCCTGAAGCAGTAAAGTAGAGCCATACTATCACACAACCACTACAGTGTTTCACCGTTGGTATAATGTTCATACCTCAATGGCGTTTTCACAACGGGTCAGGTAGGGCTGGATGTTTTTTTTTTTCCTTCTGTACATGAAATCGGTATTTAAAAGCCACATTTTGTGTTTACGCGGGTTGTCTTTATATTAAAATTAGTTTGATGATCTGAGTGTGACAAATATGCAAAAAAAGAAGAAATCGTAAAGAGGACAAATTTCCCAGCACTGCACATCTTTTTCTGCGTTGGTCCAATAAACCCTTCAATTAAAGGGATTAAGGTGAATCTTTCACCAAGGAACCTAAAATGTACTTCATGCTGTTGCAGATATACAATGCTTTAGGCGGATGTGTGGTGACCATTATAAAGTTGTAAAGTTATAAAAGTGGCCAGCATTAAATTAGTGCTTAACGTCTTGAGTATAACTTGATTACCACCTAAGAAAGCAGTTTAGCTATTGTGCCAAAATAGAAAAGCGATTTAATCTCCCTGCATGCAGACTGATAATTGTCTTGTGGCAAAGGTAATACATGTGTTATTATAAGAGGCATATGCGGGTTTAAGTAACAATGTCCCTTTATAAAGGTCGTCGAAGGATAAAATACAAACGCATGGCACACAGGAAGGGGACGTTGTTAAAAGCCCAGCCAAACTGAGTGTTTACTCTAGGAAGGAGTCACCTAGGAGGTGATAAGAATAGCGCACACAAATATATGTAAGCGGAATACAAACATTCAGTATAATGTGCCGTTCCTTGACCTCACAGGAACAAGAAGACATCCCCTTGGATTAAAATAGCCACATTTCACCTTCAGCAACAACTGCCCTTTCCATCTCTCTCACCGCGGAGTCTCATTCCATTGCCGTATCTTTGGATCCTGCGTTCAAAAAGGGCAGCGCTCGTTATTTCCAGAAATTACAATCTATTTTTACCTTTCTTAATACGCTTTTTAACAGTTTATTGTTTTAATGAGTGTTATACTTGGCGACCGAGCGTCTTCCTTAATGGTTGGTGGTTCGCTAGCCAATTCCGTGGCTGTAGTTTTACCGAAATCAGTAAAAAAAAACCTAATGGACATCTTAACAGGTCTTGGTAAACCCTGTCTGATGAATCTGCTCATGAAGATCTGTTGGCAAAGCACAGAGGAACTTGTACTGTAAAGAAATGGTCTGGTTTCCGACCAGTGGTTGGCTCCGAGTATTTCCTGAATGTCTACGCCCATGGACCATTATGTGACTACAGTGGACAGCTGTTGGCCACAAATAATACTTATTACTCAAAAAGGCCAAAAAAGCAAATAATTTAGTTTATATTAGTATTTTAAGAACTAGGATTAATGTACTTCACAGACGTGATTGGGCATCATCAGTTGTGCTCCATCTTTTAGTATAGCTGGAGTAGAATCTTCCCCAACCTGCTTTTGACCATGACAGTAGATGATTTTGTTCTACACGTTATCTATGACCTCAGACGGGGGGGTTAGTACACTATAATAATGTTTTTGTTCCTCAAAAGTTTTGTACCACCCAATATGTTATAATGATTTGTAGAGTTGGAGACCAATGTGACCAATGGAACTGATGCTCTTGGCATTATAGGCTGGCTTTCTGTGCTAACCAAACTTTGTTTAGCCTGAACTGGAGAGAACGAGGCCCAAACGACTGTCTCTGATCAAGTTTGATGTGATTTCATCATCAAAGGGGGATTGCTTTTTATCTTTTACCTGACATGACATGGTTGACCTAGCGCTAAATAATTGTGCCTTCCCCTTTGGTGCCAATGAATCTTGCGATTAAAGGTTTGGTTTCTTGTCGCTTTAAGTCGCCCGATCACCTGATACCATGCAGACGTTGTAAAGCAAGAGTTTTTATGAAATCCTGCTCGCGCCGGTTTTTGGTTACACGGCTGATTGCAATCAGGCAGCTTTTTTCTGAAGTTTCTTAGCTTCCTACAGAGAACGTCACAAGTATCAGACTTGCTCTTTTAAGGTTCTTTTATGTGATTGATTATGTGCTTTTGGCCGCTTCGTTACTCACATGTGTACAAAATAATGAATCGGCAAGGTACATGGGACTGTTGAATTCGGTCACCGGCCTATGTGAAACCCCTATGTAAAACAGAGTCATCCAGATGAAGGCACAGAGATCGAATATCAGCTTTGAAAACAACAAAAGAAAAAAAATTCAATGCATTTTGGGTGAGATTTAAATCACGTTGGAGATCTGTTGCCCTGAATTCTAACTATAATATTGTTCATTTTAATTTTTAACTTGTGATCTTGTGAAGGACGCAGACACGTTACGCAGGCACAACATCGTCAAGAACAAGTGAATGGAATGTTCTGATTGTTCCAGCGTCAGCACTTTGCAGGCAATCATTCTAGGTTTTTCTTTAGAAATCACAACTCGACTCATTCTAGACGAGGACATCACAGCCTTGATGGAAAAGAGCGTCACAAGTACATTCATTCTAACAATATTCAAACGTATCGCCTTCCTATGCTGCATTCCCACACTTTCTCCTAAAAAAAAACAGAGAAGCTATTGGCTCCGTAAGATTACTAATGTCTAGAATCTAGAATACAGGTGGGATGATAGTTGTACCGCACTTTGGAATATCGAATATCGTTAGTCTGAATACTACTGGTACATAACACCTATGGCATCACCTCTCAAAAGGCTATCTCTGTTCAGTACTATATATATATATATATATAATATATATATATATATATATATCCTGGAACTCTTTTTTTACACTCAAGTACCATTCAGGATATTCAGCTGCCAGCCACCCACTGCAGCGCCCAATCTTCTGCTGGAGCATTTGCCCGGTGTACCATATAACCGCGCCAGTCATATAAATATGTATATATATAATTGTTTGCTCACGTGTTTATCCCCATTGCCCGCTATACGCTGCGCAGTGTTTGTAGCGTGAAGCAGACGGAGGTTGGGAAGAAGAGGCAAGCATATGGGTGCTGTGGGCTGTTGTGGTTGGAACAGCTGGCTGAAGTTTCTCTCTGTCATTTCGTGCTTCCTTCTGGGAAGATGAGAGCTTCGCGGGCAGTCTGTGTGCTTGGTTTTTTTTTGTTTTGGGAATTAAAGGTTTGGACTTTTTTTTCCCTTCTCTCTGAAGATGATTCTCCCTTTGGCCTCCGACTTGTTTATTTTTCTTCCATTCCAGCACCGCTGGAACATCAAATTAGCAAAGGGGGTGAGCGTTGAGTTTATTTATCATGCCGTAGACCCTACTCAGTGACAGAGTCCTGCTGTGATCTCCTAAAAACATTATAAATAGCCCCTGAGCCACAGGGGGACTTCGCTGCCCAACAGTTTGCAAACATGAAAGGAGAGGTTGTTTGCTGGGAAGTAACCTGGACCTGACCGTCATGTTATTTTATATCACGCCAGAGCATTCGCTTCTAAGGGAGCTTTGCGCCTCTGGCTACGCGTCAGTCTGCCTTTGGGGGGTCTAGAAAGACGACTCTAAAGTTAAAAGGGACTCCCAGTAACGTAGCACAAACAGGTTTTACAGGTGATCACCCATTTGTCTCGGGGGAAAAAATACCATGGCGGAAGACGAGCTGCATTTTTCTGTCATTGGTAACATCCAAGCATTCATGTTGCTACCCAGAATCCTTTGCTACAGCAGAAGCAATTTTTGTTTGTTTTATAAAGCTATGTTATCATTTCGGTATCTTTCGAGTATTATTAATATTACATATTATTATTATGTTAAGGTATAAGTGGGTTAGGTGTGAATTAGTGACGGGGAGGGAGACACAGACACTGATTTGGTCGCAATATCGGTGAGTATATCATCTGATTACTCCTCGGGTGCCCATCACAGCGAGTTCTGAGATGGTTTTCACCAATCTGGAAGACCCCGGCAGCCGTGGACTCATCAACAGCTTCTTCCACACATCAAGGACGTTGACTTTTTCCAAAGTGAAGTGAATTGAAGAAGACTTTAGCAGTTCTTTAGACATTTGTTCTCTCCCCCCCCCCCACTCCATCTTCGCAAAGGTTATTACTACCAGTCTCGCTGGGCAATGCTATGTATGTAGGACAGAGTCACCCCCTACTGGTTAGTCATTGTATTGCATTAAATGTGTTCTCCTCAAGTATTTATTTTAATGACATGATTGTGCACTTCACAATGAACACAAATACAGGAATGCTAAGAATTATCGAACCAGACATCGCAACGGTCCTCGGATTATATTCTTTGAACCATTGAGCTTACAGCCTTTTAAATTCATAGCGCATGGACCCTGTCCCACCACCCAAACTTTCACATGGTTTTATTTTTTACTGGAGTGACATCAGAGCAATATGTCAAACATCTGTCCGATGTTAATCAATATGAGCTGCATGTTATCTCTTTCTGTGAGCGATGCTACCATATAAGTAGCTTTCAAGGATGCATTCGGTCTCGGGCTTCTTTTCCCAGCCATACATCAATATCCCTCTTGTATAGTTGATCTTGGGTATTTTAGATAATTGCGTCTTGTCCGTGTATTTTTTCTAATAATTTTTGTTTTGGAATCATGTTTTTCTACTTTTTTGCGGTTTATTGTACTTTATACATGATGCATATTGGCCAACCAACAGTTGAGAAGACCCATGAGGTAGTCTTCATTTCCCTGCGAAGATCAAGTTACTTGAATTAATCTAAATAACCAAAAGTGGCATATAAAGAGCTTTATGTAGTGTAAGTAAAATAATATGGGCACTATTTTTGTATATTGAATCCGCTTCATTGCATTTAGAGGGCGAGTGAAATATCATAAGAAATCCTACCGTAAATATTGTTGTTATTGCATTCTAATGACGTAGCCTCCTCTTCTCTTAACACCCGGGGAGAGTCCAAATCTACATGCAGCGGGACATAAAACAAACCCTTGCCATAAATATATGAGATGCCTATGAGGTCAAGGTGCATTTGTAAACTGTATAGAACTACGCCTGCGCTTGTTAGGAAGGTCACCCAAGGGCTATATAAAAGAATGGTTTAGTAACGTAACAATATATTATGAAAAGCCTAACTAAAGAACAAAAGCTCTTCCTTTTTAAAGAACTTTTTACAACACAATAAATGTTAAGTGATGGGATTTCGTACAGCAGGTTTGGATACGTGGGCTGATATGGCCACCCTATGTGGGCCAGAGACCCGAAGGACTAGCGTTTTGGAATATCTTCTTCATCCGGAAAGACTCTTGGAATTAAACACAAACCCCAAATAAATGCAGGCATGTATTTTTGATCCATAACTCTGATAAAGACCATTTGGTTGAAGCTCCTAAACATATATGAATTTATTTGGGGTGTACACGGTGCTTTGAATTACTTCTATGGATTTCCTGGGATCGGTGAATGGGATCCATCTCGTACAGGTGATGCGTTGGACTGGTGCGCCCACCACAACACTTGAGACAAGACATCTGGAAATAGAGAATGAAGTCATGTAAAGCATTCGGCCCAAACGGCAAATGCTCCCACCTGCCTTCAACGCCCACATTTTACAGACCCTTATAGCATACTGGGTGTATTATTCAATGCATTGATAGTATGCTACTGGTGGTTTGCTCCCTCTCCCCCTGCTAAAGTCTTGTGGTCTCTTCTATACCTTTAACTTCTGCCAAGCTTTCTATGGGTCGCTCCCAAGAACATTGCGGCAAAGGGGGGGATATCTAGTGAACCAAAACCACTGTGCAAATTATACTGTTCTGCAGATATTTATATACGCAAAATGAGAAGAATTACATGAGTTTTGACTTTTGTTCCACATTCACCATCACAACACAACTTGAGCGGCAAGACCGCTTTCCGTGGTAACGTTGAACTTCTACAAATATAGCATAAAACATAAATGAATAAACAAGCAGATATTCAGCGACGTCGGCGTCTGTGTGCGTTCTAACTTTTGGTTTGGAAGAATGAGCTTAGTCTTGACTGCCCGTAATATGGTTCACGGGGGGCAAAATGCCATCTTTAACTCCGAGGTGGGAGAGATTTCTGAAAGATGAGTAGTTTGAGAGAGATGCTGCCAAAGAAACTACAATTTTAATATGAAAAGGCAATGCATACCCTCCCAAGTGTCCCTCTTAAGGACGGACAGTCCCTCTCTGGCCGTTTTAAGTATTGGAATCCAGCGTTGGGTTCTTATAACACTCAGCGCATGGTTTTATTAGCTGATTTACGTACTCACTTTGTCCAGCTTTATTTGACATTGGAACTTGGCTGAACTCTCTTTGCGTCCCCCCAGATCTCCTGACTGCTAAGGAGTACCAGGCTCTGCTTCAGATGCTGTGCCCTGATTTTCCCATGGACCTGACGCAGAGAGCAGCGAGGTTCGTATGAAACTTGGTAACAAACCGTGACCGCTCAACACGTCTAGGAAGACTGATGGGTTAGTGACGCGCTCCTCAGACTTCTCCGTGCCGCGGGATAGATGGGGTAGAGCCTGGGTTAAAATGGGCAGCATTTGGGGTGGGGGGGTAAAGATTGTGCAAAGTCTGCCAAAAATATGTGAAATGTGACATCATAGATAAACTGATGTGGATGGATAAGAGCTAAACATAACTGATAAAGACCGGTCAAAGCTGGAGCCATAGTGGCGATCCTGTGGGAATAAATATACATTGTATCCATTGTCAACAAAGACAATGGTGGTGAGTAAACTCCACTATGAAGTTACTAAGCTGCCATGAGCAAAAAAAATAAGTCTCCAAATTATGACATGGCTGTAGCTTCCATATTTTCTAAATTACTGTTATTATTATTATTATTATTATTGCTGACAAACAGATCCTTAGGAGTTTGAACCATCTGCAAACTTTTTCTAGCATTGAAGTGCTTACTCCGTTTCGCCCGTTTACGTAGGTGTAGGTAAGCGTGTACTCGGGGGCCAAAACCGCTGATCACAGGTACACGCGGGACAGAACCGCACACAGACCTGCGACTCGCGCTGCTTTTGTGTTTTGGGCGTTTGAAGCACACACCCCGTGTCCTTATTTCTCACGTACCGTGACAGCGCTTGGCTTTGGTTTTTTTAGCTTTTGTAGCGAGAGGGAGGAGAGGGGGATAACTGATTTTTTTTTTTTAATGCTTTGTAGCAAACTTCAAACGGATCTGAGGAGGGCTTTGGAATGATACATGAAAGGGGCTCCAGGAGGATGTTGTGAAGTGTGTGAGGGAATTTAATGCTTATGTATAAGATGACAGCGGGGGCTTAAATCCGTACCCTCAAGGACCCTTACCCAACAGCCTTTTATCTCAAAGGGGAACTAAACCGACGAGGGCGCTTTAATTGGGGGAATTCCTAAAGAAATACATGTTTAGAGATGATATTGTAATTAGCAGTAAGAATGCTCATTTGAGTTGCTCATAATCTTCCCTCCGCATTGCAGTATACGCCATAGGCATCACTCTGTGTAGACTGCTTGCGATATAGACGGCTGCTGCAAACAATATTTGTGCCCATAAGCTGATTATTATTATTGTTTTATGTTTATTAACAAACTGTCAATATCTTTCTTGTTTCCAAAACGTCAACACACAAAAAAACAACATAAAAATGTTCTGTTAATACTACATACAGTAAACATGGACCATGGCTCCCCGGTGGGTACGCTGGGGGCTCTTCTCTCTCACCCCCCCCCAAATTATAAAATAATCCATGTAGAGAGATAATGGGTTCTGGGCAGTGTCCATTAGCTTGGCAAAGCGGTATTCTTCAGTATTCTCCATCATTTTGTTTTGGAGATCACTGGGGTTATGAATAAACTAGGATTCTGGTGTAATGTTTGGTCGCCTTATCACCTTAGAATGTTCCTGCTGATTGGACCATTTTGTTAGTTGTCATGGTGACAAGTCCACATCTGTAAAATTCACTTTTTATACATAACCCCAATTATGGCCGAGGACTTTCCTGTTAATTTGTATTGAGCGGCCAAGACACGTTAACACTAACTGGTGTAATGTTGCAGACATGGACTGTGCCTAGCAGTGGTTAATGGACGTGTGGTAACCCGTCAGGTCTGGACATATAGAGCCGATGGCCCGCAGCAGGGATACCTTTTTTTTTTTTTTTTTAACCTGAAACCGGACATTCTTATTCTGTACCTTCTGTATCTTCCACACTTTTTAATGCCCCTCCGGCACTCATTGTCCTTGTTGTGCTCCTCATTATGGGCGTCCATCTTTGGAGGTTTCCTGCACCAGAGCCCTTTGTGCCTCCGGCGCTGACGTCCTTTTGGCCTCTGTCCTTCGGGGCTAAAGATCTTTACTCGGTATCTTCAGGGGTCCTGCCCTTTGCCCTGCTTCTCATCCTTCATGTCCCGCGCTCCATGTCTCCAGCACTGATGATCGCTTTGCTTACACCACCATTTGTATTCATCGCTACCGTATCGTCAACAAAGTTTACTAATCACAGCCTTGTATGTTCTCACTCTCTGTATCACAGAGCCTGTTTGATAAGCGATTAGCAGACAAACAATGCAGGCTCCACGGATTACACTCTGTATACAGTGCCAAATAAAATGGGTTCTTTATTATGCCAGATACCCATGGAAAAGTACAGAGAGAGGCCAATACATTCGACTGTTTAGATTTTTTTCAATGCTTCTAAAGTTTTCCATTCTTAGTCTAACCCTCTCTGTCTGTCACAGGATTGTCCTGATGGATGATGCAATGGACTGTCTGATGTCATTTTCCGATTTTATCTACGCATTCCAGGTTCAGTTCTTTTTCTCCGGTAAGTGACATGAAGCCCACATGGGACTTGTGTGTTTTAATAAAGCTCCATCTGCGTATCTAATGCCATATACCCTTAATGTCGGCTTAGAACCCTCACGGAGACAAGTTGCAAGGCCTTTAATCCGTGGGTGATTTCGAAAAGACCACATGAGAGGAAAATCCATATGAACTGCTCTCTGGGGGTATAGTTTTGTAATCCTGACGGTTCCATTGTGACTGCTATAAACAACAGCTGTGGCCAAAAAAATGACTTGTGGAAAGGCTTTTGTTTGAGGATATTGTTTTATTGACTTATACAAGAGTATAATATCTCATCCCAGAGTTCCTGGACAGCGCCTTTTCTGTCTACCAGGACCTGCTCACCGGCAAGAACTCAAACACAGTCATAGTCCCGACATCGCGATCGGCCACATCCCGCCAGCGTCAGCCATCCAGTGATAGCAGCTGCCCCGAAGGAGTCGAGGCTCCCCAGTTGTTCCAATGTCTGGAAACCATGTGTGACAAATATAAGCACAGGTATGCATGCGGGTTCCTTTATTTATCTGGGTGTCTCCCACTAACTGTACTGAAGTGTTTTATAGGGGTACTGGTACAAGACCTTTTTGATCAAGATAAGATACTGCATAACAAACACCCTGCTATGAACGCTACACACAGTGCCGAACCTGTTCGAACTCATATCCTGTGATCTCATGATATAAACAAGCAGGCCAACTCAAATTTAGGATGAGAGTCTGTGAAATCCTCGTGTTAATAGCCGTTTCATGAGGCTTAGGTGACCCACAACCTCAGGAAATCCCCCATGATGTCCCTGTGGAAGCTATCTGCAGGCTGTATGCTTCTTGCTTTTGCCCATTACAGGTCTTTACCAAATGTATCAGGATCTGGATTTATGAGGTAGTCTTCAGGTATGGCGGGGTGCTGTTGTAATACTGCCACCATGTGGAACAGGGCAGAACTACACAGCCTCCTGTTGTTAAAAGGGCTACACAATTGGTTGTGTTTGATCTTTGTTTGCCGCGCGGGTTGTTGTGAGTTTGGTACATTCCTCAGATAGGTGTGTTAAGCTCTGCTAAGTAAATACCTGGTCATATAGCTGTGGCCTCCCTAAGGTGCTTGTAAGCCCTGCACCTGGGAGAGGTGGGATAACAGTAACACAGGTGTGTGCATGAGTATGAGAACGTGCAAGGACTTTTTTTTTAAATGGCAACACCGGGCTAGCCAATGCAGTTGACCAAACGATAGTTATAGTTATGTTGATAAACTTCCAGGTCCACCTCCTCGAGTCCGTAAGGGATGGGAGCTGCTGGATTGAGTTTGTAGCTTTCTGTGTTATTTTTGATTAATTGAACCTCCAGAAGAAATAATAAAATGACAGATCTGCCAAGGTTTGTTTGCTCAATATAAATAGAGAGTGTGATTATTGTTTTGGGGAGGCAGGAACATAGCATGTTCACGTAACACAAGGATGTGTATGGGTAAATGTGTCAGCGTGGATATGTAAGCTTTTGTGTGAGCATAGATGTGTGTATGCAAGTGTGTATGAGCATGTATGTGTAAATGTTGGTGTGTGAGCATGAATGTGTAAATGTTGGTGCGTGAGCATGAACGTGTATGTGTGTATGAGCAGGTTGTGTAAGTGTTTGTGTGGGCATGAATGTGTAGTGTGTATGAGCAGTTTGTGTAAGGGCAGAACGTGTAGTCTGTGTGTGTGTGTTTGTGTGGGCATGAATGTGTATGTGTGTATGAGCAGGTGTGTGTAAGTGTTTGTGTGTGGGCATGAATGTGTATGTGTGAGCATTGATGCAAATGTGCAAGAGGAAGTATGTTCGTGAAAGTGTAAGTCTGTGCAGATATGAGAGTATGTGTAAAAGTGTGTGCCTGTGTGTATGCAAATTACTATGGTTTGTGTATGAGCATGGATGTGTGTGTGTGAGCGTGTGTGTGTGTGAGCATGGATGTGTATGTGTGTGAGCATGGATGTGTATGTGTTGAGCAGATGTGTATGAGCATTGAGTGTGTGAGCGTGGATGTATGTGGATGTGAGCGGATCTGTATGTGTGTGAGCCGATGTGTGTGAATTGTGTGATTGATTGATATGTGTGTGAGCGTGAGCGTGAATGTGTGTGAGTGGATGTGTATGTGTTAGCGTGTGTGTGAGCCTGGATGTGTATGTGTGTGCGTGAATGTGTGTTGTGTGAGTAGGATGTGTATGTGTGTGAGCGTGTATGTGTGTGAGCATGGATGTGTATGTGTGTGAGCGTGAATGTGTGTGAGTATGGATGTGTATGTGTGTGAGCGTGTATGTGTGTGAGCATGGATGTGTATGTGTGTGAGCGTGAATGTGTGTGAGCATGGCTTTGTATGCGTTAATGTGTGTAAGAAGGAATATGTGTGTCATCCTCAGACCCAGGCATCACAATGTCCTGAGCCCGGCCTGATTTTCCATTCCACATGATGCCCACTACTTTGTTATGTACAGACGGTAGTCTAGCTGAGTGTTTACAGGCAGTTTACCTCAGGCATGGGTTGTGGTGAAATTGGGGCAGAGTTGTTTTACTCGGTTCACAAACTGGTAGAACAAGAAGCAAAGTGCTCAGGAGGCTGTGGGGCTCCCAGAATCACTTTATGTTACGAGGATAATGTTTCATTTTCATCCAATCACACACTGCTGTGTCTCTAATTCTCTTAATCTCTAGGCAGGGGGCACACCCCACAATCCCTGCCCCCCAGTGTAATGTAACTGCCCCGGTCTCAAATTCCTATCCACCATCTGAGCCTCATTAGGGCACTAGACAGGATATCAAATAAAGCTTAATACAGCTCAATGAACAGCGCCAGGGGTCTGTATCAAGTGCTTTCTTATTTAAAGGGACAGATCCATGGAAGAAAATAAACCCCAGTTCTGTATACAGTTATAGCACCAGTACTGAATACAGGAATACTGTAATAATCCCCAGCGCTGTATACAGTAATAAACACCACACTGAGCTGATGCTTTACGGCAACGGTAATGAAGTCCGTTCCTCCACAGACTTTCATTAGTCAGAATATCGTAGCCGATAGCTGAGGCATTCTATTGTTCCCCCGCAGGCAGTATGATAGGGAATGGGGAGTTATCTAGTAGATTGAGGATCAGATAACAGAGAGAGAACTCTAACGGATAATATGCGGCTGCCTGAAAACACATTATGGGGCAAAAACTATTTAATTTTTTTTTTAAAGAAAAGAGAAAAACAGCTCATTATTTTGGAAATCTCGTTTTTAATCCAATACTGGCCCAGCTATGGCCTTAAAAAAGTTACCTGTTAATCAGTAAGTGGCCTCCTTCACAGCTGTTAACCCTTTGGGTGCCGGAGGAGAGTAAACCATGCGTAGCTCATCCCTCCACACAGCGCTCGCCTTTCTCGAATCCATTTGTTGGGAAACGAAGACCTCTCTCAGTGTTTCGGTCTCATCGTAACGCTGGTATCTTTGTTCATCGGCTTGTTTTGTGTTTGTCGGGCTTGTAAACATCGCATTGTTATTGAAAGTGTTATTGGCAGGCGCTGTTCTGGCCAGAGGAAATCTGAATGTTCTGCACTTGTACGGACATCACAAAAACTAAAAGCCATTTATGGAGACCTAAGTGCGTTCCGTTTAACCCCCGGACGCAACGATGACTTTGATGCAACGAGGAAGAAAGTGGTGTCCAAAAAGGGGGCAAAGTGGACACTGGAGGCAAATATGAGTGTGCTGCATGTATGTGTTAGGGTGTCAGGACCCCTTACTTCATTAGTTATCTCGAATGGCGAATGCCAGATACACACATACAGCCCCCCATTCATCTTGCGGGGGAGGGGGGTCTTTCGATTTTGTGTTATGTCAGTTACAAGCTTTTCACTATATCTTGCTTTGTAGTGGATACTTTATATGTTCTACTGACATTCATATCCAGCCATATTGGATAATTTCTGCTCATTATATTGACATTATTTTGCTCTCCCATAGTTTCCCATCACCTGCATTAATCGGAGAGATTCTGAGCAGCGCTCCGAGGGTCACCTTCTACGGCTTCCTGATGGCCCTGGCAAAGCATCCGGCGATCAGCAGACAAATTGGTGAGAGGACATTTTTTAGCAACACTATATCTATCCTTTCATTTCTGACACCTTGCGGATGAGCTGGCGTTAGGTGACAGCCGTGTGCTTTGATTTTTAAAGCACCATCTTATTCTGGAGCGCGGTCACAGATTCCAAACAATGACAGCAACAACATCGAGCGATACAGTGTGGGCTTTTGGGTTTTTGTAAACAGCTGTGTAAATGAAACATACTCCATTGAAGAGGTTAATTTGTATGTGGGGACGCATGGATCGAGGTTATTCCACCCTTGTTTGCAACCTTCCCTTATGTTTCTGGTATCATGTGCTTATTGAATATATCACATCCATCACAACCATATACTTCCATCCGCCAACCCCAGAACCCGCCAGTCACCTCCTGAATGTGCCTCGTGGCGCCTTGGACAGGTGGTGTCATTATTATCACGCATTACTGAGATCATACTGCCCCGCTTGCTTTGGTACTAATTCTGATTAAACCGAGTAATAAAATCATTTTCTGTAAGCATGCATCAGTCTTTTTCCACTTAAGGGGTATTTCATGTTCCCGCATAAACTAAATTAGAAAGGGATGAAGAGAGGTGGCTTTACTCCTGCCCTGCTAATAAACAACTCACTTTATTCTCCAGAAAGGCCTTTTTTGTTATACTCTTTAGTTTTTCTGCACCAGTAAAGAGCGTCAGATGTTATATCGTCCATCTCCCGGCACTTTAAGGCCAGTGGCCACCTGATGACACAAGTGCAGGCGATGTCTGGATATGCGCTGCTGCGCGCTTCGTTTTTGTGCTTGCGTGGGTATGGGGCGACGATGGGCAGTCCAGGCCCGGTCTGTTTTATACGATGAATGAGAAAAAGGGTTGGTTTACTTTGTTAAATGCTCAGAGTTGTTAAGGTTGTGAATTGAATTGTGTAACTAGTTAGCTGTTTTCTAGTTGTCTATTTTTGGAAGCATACAGGCAGGTAGAGTAGGTCCTGTATCTCCTAACCATGCTCTTTATACATCGTTCCTGAAGGTGCTCTACCCGATAAAGCTGACCTACTGGTGGACGAGGTCCTGGATAAGGAGCTTGACAAAATGTGAGTAGGAGGGCTCTTCGCTCTGCGGTGGGATAGTAAATATATGGCAAATGCTCTAAAATCTATTTTTTTCTGTTGACCTCAGACTTAATCAGCTTTCGGCCAGCTCCATCACCCATCCAACGACTTCTTGCATCGTCCCCTCCCGAGATATAACTCGTGTGGCTTCTCCACTGAAGACCCTCGCCACCCGCAGACGTCCAGACCTGGAAAGCGATGGCTCTACAGAGGAGACCGACTCGTCTGAAAACTAGGGGAACATGGACTGACCTGTTAGACGATGAGCTTCTGGGAGGATATAATGCATTCATCATCGAGAACACATATAGAAGGAGTGCTAAGTCTGCCTCCACCTTGAGCGTTCACAGCATTTGTTTTACAGTTATTTAAAGACACGGAGATTACTTATTTATTCACCGTCCATAATGTATGTTTGTTTTTATAATGAAAGACTTGTAACAATGTGTGTTCCGTCTATAATTTATTCTTTATTGTTTAAAATATTTTTCACCGTTCCCATAATAAACCTCTCCTCAAAACCATGTCTGAATTATATACCTGGCACAGTATGTGGAGAGACCCGCACATGGACTTTTCATTGGAGTGCCCTCTGCTGGTTGTCTTGAGGTATAACTCCTTGCTTTATGTGAGGTATCTGGAGAATAAGAAATAACCCAATTTTTGTGAGACCTGATGATGTTTCCACAGTGCCACTATTGCCTCCAAGCAGCTTATGGGTGCTTCATTTGCCCCAAGCAGCTTATAAGTCCCACTCTAACACCCCAAACAGCCTGCTTGTGCCATCTTTGCCCCAGTTTGTCAGCACCACCATTGCTCCTAAATAGCTTGTCTGTGGAGTCATTGTTCCTCGCTCCCTTGCAACATACATTCTGGCACACATATGTAAACACACAAATTTACGTATGCTAACACACACATACTTACACTTACGTGCTTACTTATACTCACTAGCACACATGTACACACACATGCCCTCTCACACCACTTACACATCTATAATAACACACTTACACGTACACATTCACGCTCATACATAGCTATGCTTTCACATACACATTCATGTTAACACACACACTTATACATAGACATTCATGCTCACCTACACTTACACATAGACATTCAGTCTCACATACATACAACATACATAACCCCTTCCTGCAGTCTTGAACATTTTTGAAGCTTTAAGTCATTAGAAGCAGAAACAGTTTAACTAAGAGCCTTCTATTTGCCTATTCCGGTCACCACCAATAACCTTATTTGAATGCAAAAAACAGGATAAGAACGGGAGATCTGTATGAGGTGCACCTGTTTGAGTCATTGCCTGATCCCTTTAGGTGGCACCCAGAATTCCCCAGATCTTCAACTCAGGTCCTAAATCTCAGGTTTAATCACAGCGCCCCAAGACAGAAGTCATGTGCCTGGCAATATATTTCTATTAAAGATGCATCAGAATAATATTATCCGTCAAAATAAGTTTTCTGCAGCGACTCCGGTTAGGAGGTAACCAGAGAACGAAACCAGTCCAGCGGCTGCCTGATGATGTAAGTGTGGCTGGCGGCTGGGCATGCGCGGCCGCGTGCTATGAGTGTGGGACGCAGTAGGCATTTGCCTGGTGATGCCCACTGGGCCTGGAAAAGCCAGGTTTAATTCGTACATTTCTGCTGCCGGCTTGCCTTTCGGATCTCTTTTTATTAAATAGGTGAAGAAAATGTTATTCCGTTTCAATATGGATTACCCACTGTAATAACACCAAGATCTGCTTACTACTATACCTGGTTACTGTCCCATTCCATGTGAGACAGTCCCTCTAGTAACCACACCCCTCTTTCCTCCCCTGATGATGAGATGCTTGCTGGGGATGAGGGGATCAATGCGTCCCACGTGTTATTGTATAAATAAAACATGATTGTAAACAACTCTAGCCACGCCCCTAATATAAAAGCGCCCCTCCTGGGAGGTCCGAGAGATCGCGATGCTGTAGAAGTAAATAACTCCTAAAAATCCGTTCTGTGTCCGAGGAGCAGCGCGCCCGTCCGGCACTCAGGGAGTTAACTGACTGGGCGAACCGGTCGATACATTGTTTCTCCGCACAAAGGTTGATCGCCAGCCGGAGGGGGGCGGAGCGCAGAGCCCAGGAACCAGCATGGCGGAGGGCAGGTGAGCAGAAACGCCCGGGAGAAGGGGAGCTTTGGGACAGCCCGCGGAAGGGGGGTCCTCTCCTCCCAGACACATTCGTGTACCGGGGGGGGGGCAGCAAATGATCTGCCGCGCAGGGGCTCAGTGCCCTGATATTACATACCGGTATATACCCACTGACTGCTTCACTCACCCTATCTGCCCCCCTCACTGACTGCTTCACTCACCCTATCTGCCC
>VKOC01008736.1:0-10337 GCA_009364415.1 Spea multiplicata | reverse complement strand
ATTACTAGAATGTTAACACATTCCATCTAGCGGATCTGTAATGTCTTCTAAACCCTTGTACATGTTGTACATGTTCTAATATACAATACTAATAAAGTTTAAGCAATATTATATAGGGTAAAATACATATTAAGGCAGATCAGACACTTTCTCTAAACCGTAAACTTTACAGGTTTGTTTACTTAACAAACTTATGTAAAAAAAGCAATGTATATCCCATTTTTCCTCCCTGTTCTCAGGATCCGCATGGTTATTCCTCCCCATTAAGTTATCTCTCCACTATAAGTTGCTGATTGTTGATTCGCTCAGGCGCCTTTGTAAGGGTAAGGAAAAGAGGAGTGTGAAGGAAATATTTACCCTTAAAGGTGCTGTTATCCTGAGACAAAAGAATTATGCAAATTAACCTTATCAGATCTGTCGTTTTATTCTTTTCTCTGAAGGTATAATCACTTAAAATAACAGGAAGTTTTAAAAAGCTTTTTTTTCAGTTTCTTGGCAACAACCTATCAGTGCCTGCTCATGTGTCACGTGATAATTACATGTTCCCGACAAAAATTATGACAAACGAAAAATTTTTACATAATAAAAGTATTATTTCTGGGAAAGGTCCGGGGATTCAGCAGGATACGGAATGATGATTCTAATATTTGATTTAGATAAAATGTTAAATTCATCAGAATAAGGGGCACTCCGCATTCAGGGGCATAACACAAAATGTGGGGGCCACCTGTTGCTGAATTAAAGTATAGCCCCGCCCAAGCTGGTCCTATAATTTATGCCCCACCCACAACACTCATAGACACGGGCTGGCGGATAGACAACCCATGGCAGATATAGGTGGATTTTGTGGCTTTATATATTAAATATATTTATTATTACACAGTGCTCTGAATAAACATGCATTTGGAAGTTTTGGGTTCCAGCATTAAAGCGGTTAAATAATTACATACATGCAGAAGTTTTGGACTACAGCATTAAAGAGGTTAAATACACATATAGTGCCCAGGAGTTAATATAAGACCATTTTGTGGCTTTATATACTAAACATATTTATTATTACACAGCGCTCTGAGTTATTACATACACGTGGAAGTTTTGCATTCCAGCATTAAAGAGGTTAAATAACACATATAGTGTCCAGGAGTTGATACAAGACCATTTTGTGGTTTTATATATTAAATATATTTATTATTGCGCAATGCTCTGAATGTTGGGTCTTTCTCCTGCTATTGGTATTGATTCTGTGTTTGTATTCATGGCTGCACGGCATGTGGGGGCCCCGGGGCATTTTGGGAGGGGGCAGTCAGGTCCCAGTTGGACTATTATTGTGAAAATATAACCAGGATTATACTGAAATAAATAGAATTCTACGATTTATAGACCCGGACATATACTCTATTGCTGATATCCCAGGCTGTGCTATGCAAAGGCAGGCAAAACAAGTCACTATTTCTGGTTCCACGGCCCGGGGTTACATAGGATTCACACTTGGTTATTACACTATAGGGACAGGGCAGATTTACTTGAACCTAAAACAACAGTAGGAGGCTAATCTTTGGTATATCCTCGTTCCGGAGTTGGGTTTTATTGCCCCAAACTGGCGAACAGCTGTTTGGAACCCTCTAATTCACCGAAGGTCCCTCTGGTTGGGGTCCCGTATACCCCTCCTTGATTGTACTACTGTGAGGATACCATTCCCTTTTTCCTTTCCTCCACCTGATTGTATAGAAGTGGAGTTATTCAGTGGCAGCTGCGTAAACTCACAGTTATCCACGTTGAACTTCCATCAGAAGCGTAAGTCGCATTTATGTGAATGGAGGAGGAACGACCGCGGCCCTGCGGAGTGCTTCATATCGAAATGCTCCAAAGAGTATGGGGGCTTGGGAAAGAGTCGGTGACGGATCTTATATAAAATAAATTATATTCTATTATTAATCAAAAAAACAACACAATTAGCCTTAAAAAGGACACATAGACAGGTCTGGCAACCTTGTGTATTAACATAAATTATTTTATTTTTTTTGGACAGAGTCACATTTTATATTACAGAATAGTTTTTAATCAGCAGTATCTAAGTTTAGGTATATCTTATGATACTATAACCCTACTGGTAGGTTTTTGTATTTTGTGTGCGTAAAGGACAGCACTGATGATTCCCATGCAGCACGTAATTAATGTGGTTCCAGTTAATTGATATTTTAGATGCACTTATAGAGTAAATGTAGAAATGCAAGTAAATGTATAGATTAAAAGAAATGTTTGATTTGCTTAAAAAAAAACAAAAAAACAAACATCCAATAACTAGGAATACTCGCTGACAAAAGAAAAACTAAAAGGTTGCAAACAAATTCACATTCTTAAAATAATATGGAGTAAGACTACCTTCTGGTTAACAAACAAATGACTCAGTTTAATTCACCCAACCAGACTCTCTGACTAATGAAAGGAGGAACGGACTTCATTAGCATCGCCATAAAGCATCAGCTCAGTGTGGTGTTTGAGCCGGGAAAGTCACCCACAATATCACATGACTGAAAGCAATGGCGGCTCCAGGTCTGCAGATAAAGTGAGGTTTTTCTGGGACAAAATGAGTTAAAACCAGGTTTTTGTCAAACCTGTATACAGCGCTGGGGGTTATATTACTGTATACAGCACTGGGGGGTTATATTACTGTATACAGCACCCGGGGGTTATATTACTGTGTACAGCTCTAGGGTTTAGGAGGAAAATACTTTTTCCCCCCATAGAACTTATCCTTTAACCCCTTAATGACAAGGCCTGTACATGTACGGGCTCAAAATGCATTATTTTCAATGGGTTTAGGGACTGCCCATTGTCCTTAAGGGGTTAATGATTTACCATCAATAAGTGGGCTTCATACCCATCACGGAGAATACTTTGAAATATTCTATTGAATTATAAAACTTTAGTGTTCTTTCCTGTGAACGAGTTCCTGGCGTGTGCTTGTGGTCAAGACTGGAAAAGAAAGCGAGGCGTAGATTATTTGAATATACAAATCCAGAAAAGGCACGATTCTTCCCAGCTCATGCGATTCATATGTTTGATATTATTCTGACGCGAGTGATGACATTTAGCGAAATGAACCCTCACCCCAATAAAGTTACTTATTAAGATACGCAGAAATGTCTTTATATAAAGGCTTTTCATATGAAACGGGATAGAACGTCGTCCATTTCTCACGTAGCCTTTTGCTCATTCTAGAAAGTAAAAATCTATATTAAAGTTATTGTTAGGTTTAATCACATAGAACGACACAGAAACTATAAAAACTCTTATCGGTTTCTAAAGCAACAAAACAGACAACAAATCTGTCACATGACAACCATTTCCAAGAGAAAGTATGAACATTCAACATCATTAATGAATTATATCTGGGAACGTTTAGGACATAGATGAAGATGTGCCTTAAGCTAATGTTAATTCCAGCAGAGTAGGTGGAACAGGACCTTTAATTTGCTGCTGTATTCTGTTTGGCTTCCTGATGGTTTGAGCCAAAGAGATGGCCATTAGAGGTCTGCCTCCATAGACAAAGAGGTGGGGATCTCGGGGCAGATGAGGAGATCCCCTGACCAGCCCTAGAACTTCGATGGAGTTCTGTCCAATAAAGACCTCCATCGCAGCTCCTACGTGGCCACCTCGCAAATCCCTGAAGATCAGGAGGTGGCTCTTCAGGGAAGGTCCTGCCTCGGGCTTTGGACACTAGGACTATCGTGGGTATGAATTATGGACCATGGTGGCCGACATCATCCCTAACCCACAGGTCATTCTAACAGGCAGGTGCCACGAGGTCCTCAGACCTCAACAGGGTCAAACCCTGGCATCCACATGCAGAGTCTGACCCCCAAGTATTATAAAACCAAAAACATACTATTTTTTTTAGCTTTTACATGGAAATTATCTCTATCCAGATAGTCTCTTACCAGAGTTTTTTGTAGGTCCTTCATGTTCAGGCTGCGATATCATATTATCAGCTGGATGAGCTGCAAACACATTATTTACACATATTTACAGTCAAAGAGTTACTCGGGTTGGAAAAAAAAAAGACAACAAAGTCCATCTGGTTCCGCTATTCGTATCAGGCGATCCAGAAAAAAAAAATCTTTGCAAAATGTTGCAAAAAATTCCTTTTTGACTCCGTATTTTTCCCTGGATCGATGTGAGCTGAAGCCAAATTGTCATCATTTTTTGAGTAATTGTGGAATGGGTAGTACTTTCATTCATTGAACCTACCAAAAAGTGGAAGCTACAGAGCTGCAGCTTCCCACCTCTTCTGTGGTACAAGGGTTCCTGCCACTGATTGGCTGGTTAGAGCAACCAATAATAGTGCTCTCTGGACATGCTCACGGGGGTCTTGTTAGACCTCCCCCTGGAACTGACTGGCAGATATATATATATATTTAAAGGGACCTCTCAGCTACCATGTGGAACTTCACAACCTCACAAATAATAACAAATCAATTCCCTTATAATACTGTGACATCACACCCGTCATAAAAAAATATTACATACCTTTTCTTGACTCAGATATACTCCTTTTGCATCGGTAGACAAATTTCTCATTGTATCTTTTGGAGAAGAAAATTGGAGAAACATTAGTTGTATTTTTATTGTATTATTATTATTATTATTATTATTATATTATTTTTCAATAAATATATGAAAGCTGTGACGATTTCTCTTTAACTGCTTAAAAAAAAATTAAAAAAATTTGCATTTCAAAGTTAGCAAGATCATCCATTTTTCATCCAGGTTCAACTAAATTAGGGTCACCGTGCAAGAAATAAAATCAAATGAAATTCCACATGGGCTGACGGGTTACAAACAAAATATCCAGCTTGGGGAGTTAAATGTGTAAACAAAAAATATTAACAAATAAAAAATCAGAACTTACTGGAAATTGCCTTTAGTCGAATCATACAAAGCAAATAGTCAACAAATTGTACTTTCTGCTCATTATTTCCATACAGACAGATTAGCTGATTTAGACGATTTTTGGTGACAAAAAGTCCTATGTAAGACAAAAATGACATTATACAAAATACTGTTTGTCTGTTTTCGGTGTGTATTTGTTTTATATTATGTTTCATTATACATGTTAATGATTTATGTTAATTTTTTTATATTTATATTTTTTATATTTCATTATTAGTGACAAACTGAGAAATGCTGACTATATATATACATATATATATACACACACACACATATATACATACACTACAATTCAAAAGTTTTGGGTTCATGGAAAACAAGGAAATTTCTGTCTGTAACGTAATTACAAAAGAGTTTTTTTAACCATCAATTATCCTTTTAAACTTAAACTTGGATCAGCGAACACAACGTGCCATTGGAACCCAGGAGTGATGGGAGTGATAAAAGGCATCTGTACGCCTATGAAGAGATTCTATTATTTTAATCTGCTTTTCTTTAAAAAAAAGGGTATTTCTTGCATAGTACTCTGCTAAATATCGATATATATAAATATATTACAAAGTAAAATGACCTCTATGTAGAATTTAGTGATCTTTTTTTTTTACATTGAGCATGCGTAAAAATTAGTATTTTAAGTTTTCTAACATAAAATTACCAAGTGCACGAACTACTAAATAATACCTACAGTATTTATAACATCACCATCGTGTCATCTTTTTCAACTTTATGAATAATTCCGGCCTCTCTATTCCATACCTGCAAACTCCACTGCTTTCTGTAGTTCATAGGAATCCAGGAATCCACATCGATTCACATCAATTTCAGCAAAAATATCCTTAAAAAAAAATACATGTATGTATTTGAAGGGGTTCAAGCTATACAGTATTTGCATTTATTTGACAAAAATGGTAATTTTTGGTAATTTTAAAAAAATGGTAACTAATGGCAGATCGGCCCCATTCGGCCCCGGTCTAGTCTGGCCGTTTCTCCTGCTGTAACGACTCAAACCTTAATCAGTCGTTGGTCTCGTCTTAGATTCAGGAGCCGTATGTCTATCCCATGCATGTTTAATCTCCTCGCTGTATTACCCTCTACCACATCTGCTGGAAGGCTGTTCCACTTACCCACCTAATAATACATATGCCTTCTTTTGCTATGTGCAGAGATATACTGTCTCCCATTTCCCAGCCTACTTCTCCTGCTCCCATCTAGGCTTTGCTGCAATCAGTGGCGCAGAATCACTAGCGTGCACCACGTCTATTGAACCCTACACGCGGGTTACCTTAAACCGGGTCAGATAACGCCATAATTGTCCGAAGCCCTCTGCGGTAAGATATCCGCTTCCACTTTGCTGTCCATGAAGTTAAGAGAAAATGATGCCAGTTAAAAAGAGCCCATTGAGCACCCATTGTAGTGCATGGGCACTAACGTGCTGGGATATGATGTCATATCTCGGAACACCGCAGTGAGGAAGGCGGCTGTTGAGGGCCAAGAGGACCTCCGATG
The DNA here is from genome assembly GCA_009364415.1 of Spea multiplicata. Classification (NCBI taxonomy): domain Eukaryota; kingdom Metazoa; phylum Chordata; class Amphibia; order Anura; family Pelobatidae; genus Spea; species Spea multiplicata. Next base: position 3,878 of record VKOC01008736.1, on the reverse strand, counting down.
AATATTCTCAATGCTTCTCTCTTTTATATCAACCATATTAAACACCAATCCCGTTATCAAGTCCTATCAATGGCGAGTATAAAAAACCTAATGGTTCGGTTGACTGGTACCATTATCTCGGGTCACCTCTGGCACCAGCTTGGGTAGACTTCCATCCCCAAACACACATTTAATAACTAATAACAGTCTCCCGATTCATTTTTCTTTAATAACTAATTTAAATAAAGAATCCTATTTGTATATGAGGTCAACGTATGTTCTTTCCCAAGAAAGTGTAATATGATAGATTTATAAGGATACATCCATTGACGTCAACATCGCTCTGCCGGAGTCTTTGGTGAAGCCCCCAGCTGGAGAAGAGAAACCTGGAAGAAATAGATGGAATTAGCTATTTCTGTTGAATAAACTATATGGAAATTGTTTACAAAAATAAATATTCAATTTAACCAATAAATCTGTTTGGACAAAATATTAATAATAATAAAAATAATAATAAAATAATTAAAAATAATAATTAAATTAATATATATATAAATAGATTATATATATTATATTATATTATATATAAATATAGTAGCAGATAGAGATGAAAACTAAAATGAAATAATTCTATGGATAATTTATTTTTACCATTTTTTCAAATAAAAAGCCTTAACCTTTCAAAACGACTTCATTGAGAAATCTATGTTAAATCATTGACATTCATCTTGTTTCCCTAATAATAAAATCCAGCAAAGCGATTAATACTTAAAAGCAACTTTCACTAAAATTGGATAAATGTGTTCAAAATGTAAAATATTAAAATATATACTTAAAATACTTTTAACACGATGAGTGACTGAATGCGGCAAAGAAGTGAAAGAACATAATTTACTGAAGATTCATGCAGTCATTGGCCCCGGGGGCCGCTCAGTGAATACCGTGCGGTACGTAGCGCGGTATCGTTTCTTACTTGAGACGCGTATCTCCTGAACGTCGTTTCATAGGACCGGTCTTCGTATCTCTAGAAAACAGAAACATTGTTATTCCCAGCGCAGTGAGACGCTCAGTGAACTGTTACATTGCGCTGCCAGTCGGCAGAGTAGGTAGGACCCTGAAGACTATTTGGGGTTCAATTCCCAGCGTATTTTCTTTAATTGATTGTAAAATAGTAACACTGATTAGCAATCTTGTGACTGCAGCAGAGTTCAGCTTCGGGGGAAGGAGAGATGGATCTCAAAGACAGGTCTCCCCCCTCTAGACCACCAGAGACTCGCCACCCCACAGAGCCATTGTGAAAGGGGGCAACCAAATATTTGGAACATGTGGCTTTGGGCAGACTTGTTTCTCTCTAGATTGTAAGCTTCTGAGCCGAGCCTCCTTTATCTTAGTCAGTTTTAGTTTGGTCAGACCCTTTGAATGTATGGACTGCAGGAAACGCTACAGTGTTTGTTGGTGCTATATAAATAAAAGATGTTCATAATCGCTCATTGTATCCCTTCTAGCTAAATAAACCTACCTAGGCTGACTTGTACTAGGTCAGGGGTGTCCAACTTGTGGCCCTCCAGCTGCTGCAGGACTACATCCCCCATAATGCTGCTGCAGGACTACATCCCCCATAATGCTGTATCAGCTAAGGGGTTGGCTGAGGAGAATGGGAGCTGTAGTCATTGCAGCAGCTGGAGGGCCGCAGGTTGGACACCCCTGTGCTCGGTGACAAGCTTTCGAGACTAATTAGGAAGCATATTTGGCTTAGAAGAAGAGACCCGACTCTCACCACATTATTATTCAGTGTTAAAGAATGCCGGGGAAAAATGATGACAACTTCAACTTTTCTAAAAAAAAAATAATTAAAAAAAATTAAAAAAATTAAAAAATTAAAAAAAAATTTTCTTAAAAGTGAAAAAAAAAATGCTAAACGTTCTGCTTCATTTACCGCATAAAAAAAGTAAATCCATTAAATTTCCCTCTTATACCAAAGTATTATTAGAACCCACCCTTTAAATTGGCTCGTTCTGTACGTTCGCTCAGTAAAGCTCTCGTTGAGCTGACCCATAACGACTCTCATTAAGCTTCTGGCCGTCTCGAATTCGCTTAAAGCTGTGACAATTTACAACTGCCGCTGCCTGAGACTAACGACTTTACTAATTCTTTTTATTCTGTATCAGACAATACATTATTTATCATTTAAATAGCCCAGCAAATAAAATCGAATGACGGGAACCCCAACAGCATATCATAATTACCAAGTAATTAGCCTGTAACGGCCCGGGATTATGAATGTCGGAGCCCGATGACAAACCCAGTTCACTAGAAAAAATTAAAACATTTCATTTACGCAATTAAACAATATTAATTGTTTCAATAATAAGAGGAAGATATTGTAAAAGCCAACTTTATGCTATGATCAGAGCTGCACGTATCGGTTAATTAATTGGCGATTAGGAATAAATCCTTTCTTTGGAATCAATTAATAATAAATCGTTTTATGGGGAATGAAGCTGGGTGGATAAAGCGAGTGGAGTGGAAGAAGTGGGATATTTGGCCAGAAGGATGGCAAAAGGATAAGGCATTTAAAAAGTCTCCAACCGCTTAGAAGACATGGACTACACCATTGATTGACCAATAAAAGTGGCCAATATTAGAAAAATCCCGAAATCATAATTCATCTTTAAATATTAAATCCACATCGTAAAAGGGAGGAATTCCAAATACTAATTAAAAAAAAACCACATGAAAAGCTAAACATGATGCTGAAAATCTTCAGATTGCCCCAAATCAAGAGGGATATCAGGAGAGTATTTCTACGCTTCTTCTAATACTTTTGGGTTTTTTTTTTTAAAAAAATAGAATAATAAAAAGCATGATATTTTTTGCTAATATAATTTTTGTATATTTTATTTTTTTATTTTTTTTTTTTAACCTCAAACTGTGTCCTCCAAAAAGCACACGGGTCAGATTTTTTTTTGTGTTGTGATCTTTTTATGCACACAATGATACTTTTTATAATGTTCCTCTCGTATAATAAGGAACTGTCTTTCATATTGTGTTCGTCATTCAGGAGCAGACCTACAAACTAATCCTTCTAGGCCATTAGTTAGTAAATAATGTTTAAAAAATGTAAAAATTACAAATCTCTATGAACCAAGAAATATTTGGGGACAAACCTTACCTTAGTCTATTAATGTTGTATCTATCTAAAATTTAGTAAAAATGTATTTTCCCAGATTATGTATTTAATATGATTATTTAATTTAAAATATTTTTATACCATTTTAAATAAAAGCAGATGTATTTAAAGGTATATATCTAAATGTATTAAAAATATATATTTTTAAATTACATATTAATAAATTATTTATAAATAAATATAATTAGAAAAGTAACAGCCAATTATTATATTCCTTGATTGTATAGAAAAAGGCTTGAAAAATAATATAAATAATAAGATACATTTTACTGCCCATTCTAATAAACAGTTCCATTTATAACTTTTACAGCAAGAATGCAATAAAATATTCATGTTTTTAGACAGTTTGATCTACGGGTTTCTGGTGCAATATTGAGAATTTCAAATAAAATAAATATTTACACGACGCTGTCTTTACTCTTCAGGAAAATTTGCAGCAAGAACGAGACCTCCAGGGGCGTCCTTGCGATACAAGGAATAATAACATAGGTTCCGGCGTTCAGACTGAGTTTCATTGTAAGATCGCGTCTGCTTTGAGTGCTTCTGTTCAATCCCGAGAGTATTTTTTTAGAAAAAGCAGAACTTGGCAGTTTTTCACGTGAGCCACAGAACTGTATAAAAAAAACATAAAAAATTTAAAAAAATGTAATATCTGCAATTTTTATTTTCAAGAAAACTTATGAAATTTAGATCTTTAAAACTATATATA